>JBBPQH010000575.1:0-15132 GCA_038092475.1 Boletus tomentosulus | reverse complement strand
CTTACTCAGCCAATATCTATAATCCTTATGTACCTTTTGCAAGCGACCTACCCTTATATTCTAATACGCAAATTAGGAACTACTGCAATGTTTATGCCATGGAGCAACTAGTATAATGCTGACAAATATTACCCAATTAAATCGGACTGTGACTAAAGTGCAACGCCTGTTACGCTGTCACATAATTCCCAAGGAGCCTACAGTTATATGATCTTATAAGGTAATTACACAATTTTTACACATTCGAGGTCTTGCCTTGGTCTTATATGGTCTTATAAGATAATCGTGAAAACTGTGATGATTCTTGAATGTTCGCCTTTTTCCGACCTTTGTGTAGCTTGATCAGATCTTGCGGTCAATGGTCATCATGTATGGGACGAAACGTTCTGCGCCGATGCTTTACTAACACAGCCATTTATAAGAAACATGAAAAGATTTTCTGACAATGTTTAGTACAGGATGTTGATGTTGAACATGCACCAACTTGGATTCTTCGGCGCGTCCACCGGGTACCCATGGCCGAGCAGACTACTTGTCGCCTCGTCGTCGATTCGAGCAGTAATGAGAATGAGACTTCGAGTGGCACAGAAATGTGATGTGAACTGATGAGATGATATTGTACATGCGCGCATTGAGACTATATACTGTTGAGCCACGAGTGGCTCAATGTGCAACTAAATAAGATAAGAAAGAGTCCATGACGACGAGAGATGGACTTTATGAGGCGAGAGAGGGAGATGGAAGAGACAAAGGGAAATGGAAGATGACGCATACGCGGCGACACTTTGACGTTGCGGCTGTGCGTGAACGCCGTGCGATCCTTACAACCGGGTACCCATGGCCGGTCACGCCGGGCGTCAAAGTTGTACGCACTGCGAAAACAACATTGATCAAGGGTCATCGTTCTGTGACACAGCTGAGGTGTGCAACTTGCTGTACGACCATGTACGTGCCTTTATGATGCCCCAAGCAGTGACAGTGTAGACAACCCGCCGCGTTCTCATACGATAGTAGGAATAGATTTGTTAATGTTCAGGAACAATCGTTGGTTGGTTGGCGACTTTCTGACTTTGTCATCACTGTGAAAGCCTGTCGCGCTGATGGATTATTCTTGAAGGACGCTGCGTGCTTTCCACGAACATAACGGTCGTTTTGACCCAGGCGCCTATGAGGGGTCCCTGAGCGTTTTATGGAAGCTGTAGGATTCATGTTGCGGTAACTTCTGTGCTACGCCTCGAACCCTGTCCTCGTGGATATTCTGAGCCTCCCCACGAGGCGTCGGGGTACTTATGATTGTCAGGCGAACAGAGCAGAGGTGAGCACTGAACATCTACCCCATCCTCACGTATGCCTCCCCTCGGCACACCTCTCACAGGTTCCAAGTTTACCCTCAATTCTGCTGGAGTAGCTGGATTTTTCGGGGGTAAAGAGGCCATCTCGGCCATGGCTACCGTCCATCTTTACGAAGGCCGACGGTGGCTCGGCTGGTACAATTCCCCCGGAAGTTACACGATCGCGAAACGTTTTGGCAGGATGGCCAACTCACGCTTCTGGGACGGATTGTTTCCCGGCCCCAACGACTCGCCCGCTATCTCGTTTGGGCTCGACGGGAAGCAGGGGCCCAAGTACATTGCAGCATTGTCTGGCACGACAATGCAAACGGGTCATCTGGGTTATCTGACGATAGAGCAGAGCAAGGACATGAAACCGAAAGAAATTGAGGGAAGGAAGACGACGCCTGTCTGCGTTTCCTATCTTGCCATGAAAGAGGTCGACTACGCGACCCCCGTCAAACGTCTACCCCTCAAGGATGCTCTCTTTGCCATCATCCCAATCACTTGCAGCGTCGTGACCTGCATCTTGTGCGCATTGGTCTACGACTGGTACAGCTTCTCTATGATCCTTCTCGGTATCATCTCTAGCGGCTTGGCTAGCTATGTCATCGGAGAAGGAACGCTCGTCATCAAATCAGTGAAAAAACCTGCCGAGGGCTCCCCTCCGGGCCACGGCATTCTGATGGGAGAAAATGAAGTAGTGGTGATCAAAGGGCGCGAGCAAGACGTGAACGCCATCACCAAAGGGCACTTTTATCTCGAGACGAATTCACAGCAGGGCGACGAAGAGAAGGGTGTCGTACGCCGCTACCACGCTATTGGGTGCTGCTCTCTCTTGCTCGTCGTCCAGTTCCTCGTCCAACTCCTCCTCATTCCGCAAGGGTCGCTTTTTGGCCAGATCATGTTCCTCTCCTCGCTTGGTGTCTCGTGGGCGTACAACTCATACCTGTCCTCGCTGGAGAAGGAGAAGATACAGAAAATTTTACTCTTCGAGAAGCTTGACAAACCAGACATGCTCCGGTTCCGCATTGGGACAAGGACGACGATGGCGGTTTTCGTTTGCCTTTTGCTCTTCCATGGCGTTCATGTGTCTGAGGAAGAAAAACGCAGTCTTCTCATCAAGGCTCTCCGATCGTGTCTGCCGAACGATACGGTCGTGTGGAGACGGTGGTTGGACAAGGTTGTCGAGCAGCTCCTGCACCTCCCAGACAACAGATCCGAGTCGTTCCCCCGCTTCGAGGAAGACGATGGAGACCGGGCGCTTCCCGACTCGGACAAAACGCTTTTGAAGGGGCTGCTTGAGGATGCAAAGTCAGCCTTCAATGGGTATTTCACCTTTTGCCACGAGTTACCCGATGATTCTAGCCATCAATAGATCAACGGACAAGCATAGCATTTTTTTTCCATTCTCATGATCGCTCATAATCATTATGTAGTACTTGTTCCCGTCATATTTATGTATGATAGCTTGATCGCAGGCAGGTCAATAACCGATACCCATACTTATACCACCATCGTACGAATATTTATATGGGATTCGTAATGCAGACAACACTTTCTGGCCATCAACTTGAAACCCGAGGAAAGATGTGCTCCGCTAGAAGTCCGCGCTGTGCACCGTGAACATTCGTGGCTGTGGGCAAGAACGAGTTGTTGATCATGACATGTACACGATCACGATCTATGCATCCCATGAACACTGTGACGAGCGACGAAAGTTGAAGATACTGACCATCGTCGTCTTCGACACCCATTCCCATCTCTTCATCCTCAGAACTCTCGTCCTGCCATCCGTCGACGAATAGCGTCAAATGCATCGCAGTCCTCAGCACCACGCACATGCGTGGTGAGCTGTGTCCAACTAGGTTCTCTTCGCCAGTTCACCGTTGCACTTCCTACCGTCAAGGTGTTCATGGTCTGCAAATTGGAAGATATGATACCCAAGAAAAATAACGAATCGCCGTTAGTGCCCCACTTGTCACGGAGGGTTGGCTACTACATCCTGTCGGACCAAATGACTGGGCCACTCTTGGCTAGAACGACAATTTCGGATGCATGATGGATGATGCTCGCAACCGCCTTCTCCGACTGTTCATCCCGCACGCTAGTGAGAAGTTGCTCCATGGATCGAATGTCTCGAAAGATCAGAGGGGTGTAGAGTATGTATGCACGTGTTGGGAGAGGTGAAGTGGGAGGTGGACGTGTCATGGATGTGAAGGGCGTCAAGTCGCCCGAAAAGCTCGGCAAGGGTACACCCGAAAGTTGAGTCACAAATCCGCTTCATCATGATGAATATACCTTGCACAAAGTATCATACATTACCATGTTGGACACGATTGCATGAAATACATCCCATGTCTGGCTCCGCGTCAACGTAAGAGTCATGATTTCAGTTGTAGCTGCATCTTGTCGACGACGATCTTGACAATGTCCTTCCACTCTGTCATCGCTCCAACACCTACGCTCAAAGCGAGCGGTAAACGACGAAAACCGGGCATGCACGGATCGCGTACCAACATCCCCACATGCGAGTCCTTTGCCGATGGGTCCTACGACGTGGTACTTGATGACGTCTTGCACGACACGGAGGTGTTGCGCTGTCAGGGGGTGTTCATACATGAGCGTGTTCATCGCGGGGAATATGTACGTCGGCGTCGTTGGTGCAAGCGCGCGGAGCAGAGACGTCTATCGCGGTGTGTGTGGGGGTGACGAACAGTGCGAGAGAGGGACTCACGACGAGGTTGTCGCAAAGGCCGGCTGCAATTTTGCCGAGGGTGTTGGCGGAGCAGGGGGCTACGAGAACGATGTCTGCCCAGCGCCGCAGTTCGATGTGCAGGATGGGTTCGCCGATGGTGTATGTTCCCTGTGTGGGGTGGTGAATGGTCCTGGGCGGGATGACGTGGGGCGGGGCGTACCGACCACTCGTCATCGTCGATCCAGACTCGTGCGCCGGCGTGCTCGACGTCTGCGGGATCGAAGAATGCGAGGGATTGTTTCGTCGAGACGACTTCGACTTTGACGTTGCTGTACTGAGTGTGGAATGTGCGTGGATATGGGAGAATAGGAAAGATTACTGACCTTGAGAAGTTCCTGTACGATGAGGGGGGCCTTTATGGAGGCGACGCTGCCTGTCGTAATGAGGAGGACGTGCGTGTGGTCGGGTATGCGTTCGAGCTCGGCGACGAATTGGCGGGGCATGAGAGAGAGACAGGTAATGGTAAATGTTCCATAGTATAACTAGTATAGTACAGCATGTAGAAAGAAAGAAAGGTATCGAGCTAGTCGTCTTGTATTCATCCCTCCAAGATGCCCATCTCTCTCCACTTGTCCCAGAGCAAGCCGGCTCCGACAGGCGCGTTGGCAGCACCCTTGACATCCTTGATATCCAGCAGCTCGTATTCCCGTCCAAACGCCAAAAAGTGTGCAAACAGTGAGTTGAAATGGGGCTCAGAACGGAGATGGAGGATTTGGGGGTAATGTGCGTGGTATATGTGTGCAAAGACGCGGAGGAGTTGACGGTAGACGTGCTTGATGGTCGAGGGGAAGGTCTGGGGAAAGTCGTGCCCTGTGGCGCATTGGGTAAAGTTTAGCTATCTCTGGACTGGGCAGGTCTTACCGGATTTTGTGGGAAAGACGTTCTCATCATCGAGCAGGTTTTGAACCCAGGTCATGACGTAGTCAATATAGGTTGGTGCAGCAAGGTTAACGCTCTTCCGATCCTGGTTGATCCAAGTGTAGTTGAGACTTTGGATGGGCAAACTCAGTCAGGAAATGCACGTAAAGGGTGATCTACCTACTTTGGTCCGGCCGACATGGTAGGACATGAATGTTGTGTGCAACACTCGGAAATGACCCCATAAAACTCGTTGAGGTTGGTGTAAAAATCAAACACTACACCGTCGTTGCGGTCACAACGAACCAGGAATGACAACAAGTGACGAACCATTAACTGCGACCCATTCCATGATATCGACATACTTTGGGAGGACGACGATGGTCTTGAAGTTTCCCTTGACCAGAGCTGCTTCAACGAATGGGCTACAGAGATAAAGAGGCTTCGAGGGTAGTCCACCCGGAGAAGAAGGCACAGGTGGGGGAGGCATATCGGGGAAGTTTGCCGAGGTCGGTGTCGGTGAACGTTTCGCGCCACGGGGGTTGCGCGACATGGAGCGTCTGCGGGAGTCGCGATGAGCGATATCGAGACATGTCTGGACGACGACGAGCTCACCCGATGGAATTGAAGAACGACATTGTTGGAGACGAGCAAAAAAAAAGTTGTTGCAAGTTCAACGGAGACAACGATCTCCATTACTACCCAATATGGAAGGTAACGTATGGGGTAAATAACGTGGGAACTTTGTGACAAAAAGTCAACAAGGAAATTTTGCGCCGAGACATTATTACCGAAACGTGCACCCTGACTGAGCTCGACGAGCAGCACGTTGAGCTCGACCACTTCCTCACCGCAATCTTTCATCCCCACCGTCGCCAATGGTGAAAACCAGACGGAAGTCAAAAGCTGCCGCGGCCGCAGCCGCCGAGCAAGAACTCGAGACAGCCTCGACGCAGGGCACCGAGGATATTTCGTTGTCCGGCCCCGCGTCCTCTAACTCGTTCCTCGTCCCAATACCACCAGACCTCGACATTGACACCCTCTCACACATTCTGCCTGATGTCTCCTTTTCAAAACCGGACCCAGAAACGGTCCTCGCTGTGTATAGACTCTTGCTTGCACAAGTGGCAGACCAGGATGACACCCGGCGCGACTTGGAGGAGCTCAGAGCCGAAGTTGAACGCAAGGAGATAGAGCTTGACCAGGCCATACAGGACGGAGAGACCAAGACAAAGGACCTTGAAGATTCACTCGCTACCCTGCAAAAGGAGGTGAGCACCGTCAAGGAAGAGCGGGATCAGCTTGGTATGTATCCACACACGTTTCGCGAAACCGGTTTATATGTTGGTCCTCTAGTCACGTCGAATAAAGATTTGGAAACGCGTATATCGTCGTTCACTAGTTCGCAATCGTCGTCGGTCTCAGATATCGGCCACCTCAAGATTCGCGTCGAGGACACTGAGAGAGAAAAACGTGATCTCATAGGTGTCGTGAGCAGGCTCAAGGAAGACGCAACCCAGCGTGATGGCACGTTAAAATTGAATGTATTTGAGGTTTTGAAATCGACTGACCTTTGGGCCACAGAGGAAGTCCAAAACCTACGCGCGAATCTTCGCCAAGCCCGCCAAGATCATCAAGCCCTCGAGACCCATGTCCGCGAGCTACGCTCAACGGAGACGTCAACCAAAGTAGATCCTTGTCTTTGTCCCTCCTGTTTGAATCCACGTACTGATTCCTTTTCAGTTCAAGCTGGAAACGTTGTCTCAACAACTGACGCTTGCCCAGTCCGAAACTGAACGCGCAAACTCCGAGTTGACCGCCAAGTCAGAGGAGTATGCAAACTACCGACGTACCAAACATGCGGAATTCATCCAGCTGCAATCAGCACATGATTCGCTAACACAAAAGCATGCGCTCGCTGAAAGTTCTCTTAGAGCTATGCAGTCTGCCCAGACCGCGTCAACGCAGCAGTTGACTCAAGCACTCACCAAAGTACAGGACTTGCAAGGACAGCTCGCAGAACAGGAAGCGGCATTCA
Organism: Boletus tomentosulus; assembly: GCA_038092475.1. Lineage (NCBI taxonomy): Eukaryota > Fungi > Basidiomycota > Agaricomycetes > Boletales > Boletaceae > Boletus > Boletus tomentosulus. Next base: position 8,147 of record JBBPQH010000575.1, on the reverse strand, counting down.
CAGCAGAGGCCTCTGGCTTGAAGAGGTTGGTAACGATCATGGAGGAGAGAGAGAAACAAGCAAAGGGCATTGTGGAGAGTATCGAGCGCGAGTGGGCAGACATTGGTGATCGTGCCGAACAACGGGAGGATGCGCTGAGGGCAGAGACCGAGAAGGAGCGACGCGCTCGAGAAGAAGCAGAAAAGAGGTTGGAGCAGTTGGAGACGGTTATGGAGCGGATGCACCGTGGCGAACTTCCAGTCGCTGGTCGCGACACGTCCGTTCCCTCTACTCCGCGTGCTTCTGGCAGCAATGACTACGCCTCCGATGCAATGCTGGGTATGAGCCCGACAGTGGCCATGGCCAGCAAAGTACAAAGGGGCGGAAAGACGTTCACACAGGTATATGGAGACTATGTGCGCCTCGAGGAGGATTATGCGAGGAAATGCGCAGAATATGATCACATGGACAGGACGCTTTCTGATGTCCTTGCTCAGATAGAGGAACGGGTAAAAGTTTCTTTTGTGTTGCAGAATGTTTCTCTCCCTTACCATGGTGTTAGGCCCCCGTTCTAGCACAACAACGCGATGACCACGAACGCCTCAGGGAAGAGTCCACACAACTCGCTGGCCAACTGTCGACCGCTCTTGCTGAACGCGACGCCAATGCTGTCTCCTTCCAAGAAGTGTCACAGAGGCTCAAGAAGTCGCACCAAGAGGCCAACCTTCTTCAACATCAGCTCACAGACTTAGGCCGCCAAATTCAAGCGCTTCTCAAGGAACTTGGCCGACGAACAGATCCTTCAATACCTTCAGACGAGGAAATCGATGAGTTGGCACCGTTACCTGCCGATAACATTGACGCTGTCATCACGAATAACCTTGTTCTTTTCCGATCGATTCCGGCCCTTCAAGAGCAGAACCAAAAGCTGCTCAAGATTGTTCGAGAGCTTGGTTCCAAGATGGAGGCTGAGGAACGTGAATATCGTGAGGCGCTCGAGAAGGAGCAAAGCGAGGCTGTCCGGGAAGCGCATGAAGCCATTCAGGATCTTGCGGCTCAACTTGAGCGTCAAAAGAAGAGCAGCGAGATAACTATTCAGGCATACATGAAGGAGAGGGACACGCTCAAAGCGATGCTTGCTCGTGCCGAACGCTCGTCTCGTGGTGGGGTCAATGGTGATGTCAATGGTGCCACACCTCCTTTGAGTGATTTGGTCGCCGAATTGGAGGATGTTCAAGCACAGTTCGAGTCGTACAAGGTGGAGATGGGCATGGATGCAGAAAAGTTGCGTGAAGATTTGGTTCATACACAGAGACAACTCGGTCAAGCCAATGCAGCGCTTGCAAAGGCTACCGCCAAGATCGAATTCCTCGATGGTGAGTCAACCACGGTGCATGAAATGCCGATGTGTTTGCTTACGTTGCACTAGAGCGTCAACGCTTCACTCAGGAGCAACTGAGCATGCAAAGTCGAGATCTGGATAGCTTAACGTTACGCAACCAGCAGCTCTATGATCAACAGACGCGTCTCGACATTGATCGTGAGCGCGTCATGGATGAATTGGTTGTTACGAAGAGTGACCTCGAACAGCTTCGCAATGAGGCTGCGAACCTGCGTGCGGAGAAGAAAATCTGGGAGGTGAGTCTGAGTTTCATGTGTAGGGTCAAAGACTGACGGTCTTCATTAGGGCGTCCAAAACCGACTGCTTGAAGAAAACAAGATTCTCGCTGTAGAACGCTCACAGCTCTCGGATCTCATGACCAACGTCCAGCGAATGCACGGTGATCTCGAGCGTTCCGGAGAGAACGATCGCAGGCGCCTTGAGACGCAGGCGCAGATGATGGAGAACCAGACGTAATGTTTATCCATCTTTCAGAAATTCCATTGCTTACTTTGCATATAGGCAAGATCTGAAGTCGCAGCTGAGTCAAGAACGCGAGACTACCAGACATCTCACGCTCCAGAGGGATATTGACATGAAGGATCTCCAATCACGTTTGGATAAGGCGGTGCGTCACTGCAGATTTCGAAAACTCGGCCCGTTCTGATCTAGTACTCTCAGGCTGAGCAATTGTCCCGGACGCGGGAGTCGCTTGTCGGGGCCGAAACTAGCAAGACGCATCTTCAGGAACGCGTGGAAGAACTCGTGCGTCAACTTCAAGGCGATGCGGAGAAACTTGCCGTCTACGAAAGAAGGACAACCGGTACAAGTGCAGCTCCTGCGCCAGATCCAGACCTGCCCCGTGAACAACAGCTGGAGCAAGAAGTCGCAGACCTCCGGTGTGTTTCGTACCATGGTGCTCATTGACATGTGCTGATTGCATTGCTTAGTGCGCAACTCAAGGTTGCCCAAGTTAACCTTGCTGCTGCCCGCAATCACATGCAACAGTTCCAGGAGATCAGCCAGGCTAACGAGGCTGCACTCGCTACGCTCAACGTTACTCACGATGATTACAAAGCTGACGCTGAAAGCCGACTTGCCCGAGATGAGGTATGGGTCTAGTCACTACCAACAGTGTTCTATTATCTTATGATATTTTTAGCTCGAGTACAAGTTGCTCGAGGAGAAGCACCAATCCGTTCAGCAAGACCTTCAACAGTGGTCAGACAAGTTCAAAGATCTCCAAAAGACGTTGGAAACTGAGCGGTTCGCATGGGTAAATGACAAAAAGACGCTTGAGGATACGATCGTGGACATGAGCACTTCAGAGAGACACTCTGAGAGCGACCGTACCGCTCATGAACGCGAGGTTCGCGCGTTGGAGGAGCGCGCTGTGGTGCGTATCTGTTCTCTCTGAAACGTCGCCTTTGCTCACTGCATTTGATAGGCTGCAGAAGACAGGTATTCACGAGAAGTAGTTACACATGCAGAATCCTTCAAGACGATTGAGGGTCTCAAACAGCAGCTCAGCAATGCACAGGCCGCGTCGCGACAGAATTTGGCAGAGGCTTCCAATGCACAGGCTAAACTTAAGGCTTCGGAAAGTAGTTGGAAACAACAAAAGGAGGCTTTAGACAAGGAGGTTGCAGACCTCAACGCACGGTGAGGGATTTATTTTGATGTGCAAGTTTTGAGCTTACCCGTCTTGTGGCGCAGATGCAAGGATTTGGCAACACAGAATACGCTCTTGTACCAGCATCTGGACAGTGTCAGCTCCCAGGCCGCACGTATCCGTCAGGTCGCAGATTCCACCGCGGAGAGTACGAATGGAGATGCCGATGTTGGCATCGATGTGGATACCAAGTTCTCTGATCTGCGTTCTGTGGTGGCATACCTCAGAAAAGAAAAGGAAATCGTCGATCTTCAACTTGAGCTTAGCAAGCAAGAAAACATCCGCCTCAAGACCCAGCTTGATCACTTGAGTCAAAGCTTGCAGGACGTTCGTAAAACACTCTCGGAGGTGAGTTAGGCTGGGGTGTTTAGTGCCTGTTTTATTGAGTCGTTTCATAGGAACGCGAGCGAGCTGTCCAAACAGCCGCATCAGATGCACAGCATACCGAGATGTTGGAGCGGATCAACCAACTCAGCATCCTCCGTGAGAGCAACGTGACGCTACGCGCCGACTGCGAGACCTACTTGAAACGCTCACGCGAGTTGGACGCCAAACTCAAAGCGCTTTCTACCGAACTCGAACCTGCCAAAGAACAGGCGCGCGTTGCACGCGCCGAACTCCTGGCCCGGGATGCTCAGATCACACTTCTCGAGAGTGAGAGCAAGCGCTGGCAAGAACGCAATGCACAATTATTGAGCAAGGTCGGTGGTTCCTGCCCACCTGGCGTTTTGTTTATTCAATCCGTTCATAGTACGACCGTATCGACCCTGCTGATCTGCAAACACTGAAAGAGGAAGTTGAAAACTTGAAGACTCAAAAAGCTGACTCTGAGAAACGCCTCTCTGAGCGCGATGCCAAAGACTCGGAGAACGCCTCAAAGGTAAAGAATCGGGGCTTTGCCCAGTCGTGAAGTGTCTGAAGCATTTTTCTTTTCATTCCAGATTGCAGCTTACGATGACAATATGCGCAAGCTGAGGAACATGACCAATAACCTGAAACAACAGCTCGGCGCTTCTAACGGCGAGAAGTCGACCTTGAACCGGGCGCTCGTTGATTTGCAAGCAGAGCTCAAGACCGTGGTCGCGGAGAGGGATTCGCTTCGTAACGCCGGGACTAGTGCAGAGGCGTCCAAGGAGCTTACGAGTCAGCTTGAGTTCCTGCGACAAGAGAAGGTGACTTTGGAGAAAGCGCTGGCTGATGAGAAGGCCTCCAAGGCTGCTCCCACTCCAGGTACTCCTTCACCTGACCAATCATCGCTCACTGTGAGTTCCTTTACCCATGCTTTGATGCGTTTTTTCACGCGTTAGCAGGAGAGTTTGCGGGCTGAGAGGGACAAGCTGCTTGCTGAGAAAGAGAGTTGGACCATATCTTCTGGCGGTGACTCGTCTGATGTTGTCAAGACCCAGTTCGAAGCAGAAAAAATGGAGCTCACGAAAGCTCGTGACGAAGCCCTTCAGCGCCTTAAGGTGTGCAACCCAGCGTCATTACTCCCTCTCAGTTTGCTCACTCGTTATTTATCCAGACTGTTGAGGAACGTGCGAACAAGGCGATCAATGACGCTAGAAACTTGAAGCAGTCAAACGTAAGCCTTCAACCTCTTTGATTCTTTGGCACGTGTTCTTATGACGCCCCTAGGACAAGTTCCAGATCAGAGTCTCAGAAATGCAAAGGACGAGAGAATCGGCAATTACTTCGGCTGTCGAGAAAGCCAAGAGCGAGATCAGCGCCAACTCTGCCGTTGCACCGAATACGGAGGAAATAACAAAGAAACACGCGCAAGAGATTGAATCTCTCCGTGCGACTCTCCGTACGGAGCATGACGCTGCACTCAAGGCCGCTGTTGATGCTGCTGCCACTTCTGCCAAGGCAGAAGCCGCCAAATCTTCGCCTGATGATGCCACAAAAGCCGCCATTGCAGCCCACGACAAAGAAGTGCAAGCCAAGCACGCCGAGGAAATTTCAGCTGCAGTTGAACGTGGCCGAATGGAACAAGCTGCCAAGAGCAAACTCAAGGACGCTCAGCTCGTTCGTGCGCAGACCAAGGTCAAGGAGCTGGAGGCGCAGGTCTTGGAATGGCGCAAGGCCGGACTGATACCTGATGTGGCGCCTGCCACGGCGCCCGCCGCTACCGCTACCGCTCCTGCTGCAACCTCGGCGGCTCCTCCTGTTACGCCTACTATGCCTGTTGCCTCTACATCGAAAACTGCCCCTCCTAAAGCTCCAGCGGCGTCTGCGCCTGCTACTGCACCTGGGGCGCCACCATCCGCCAGCGCTGGTCCAGCACGCAGGGCACTCGGCGGTGCCGTCTCTCTGGGCGCGCCTGACGTAGGACGAGGACGGGGCGCACCCCGCGGACGCGGACGCGGAATCAGCATACGTGGTGCACATGGTGGTGGTGCCGCCCCGACTGCACCCGCCGCGTCGTCGTCATCGACCGTCGGTGTACAGATTATGGGCGCTGCGAACAAGCGCGGACGAGAGGACGAAATCCATGCGGACGATTCATTGGCAAAACGACTGAAACCGGCCGGCGAGAGTGCCGTTACCGGTGCTGCGGGTGCTGGTGTTGCGCCAACCGCTCCGGGAGGGAGTAAGCCCCCAGTGACGATTCGACGACCGCCGCCACCACCATAGTGGTGCATGCCAGTCATTTTATCTTGTTTTCTTTACTCAAACACATCTCTGTATCATTATGATCTTCATCTGTTTTCGCGTAGCCGTACCTTTTTATCATGTTCACGGAATTTACCCTGGTCCTAAGCTGGATGAATCGACTATTTCTTGTCCATGCTAATCTCTGCGTTGATGATAAAACGCGACCGATTGCACGGCAACAAGTCCGAAGTCACGTCACAGTCAAGCCGACCTTTAGAACGATGAACGCGAAACACATTATAAGCAACCCTTGAATCGGGTTGGGACACGCGTGACTGGGTGTGAAAGCACACTCAACGCGACATCACACACCTCTTTTCGACAGGTATCCGTTCCGCTCTTTCTTGGCAGCCTTCAAGCTTTGGCCACGTTCATCATCGACGTCCTTCAAGTGCCCACAAATCTAGGGGTAGATACATCAGTCTCAGCGGTCAATCCGAACGAGACCAAAACTCCTAGACAAACTCGTCAAAATCCACGTCTAACCGGTCCCTCAGCTTCTCCTGCGCAGATACATACTAGCGATAATCCGCCTCGCGGGGGCCATCACATCCAAGACCAGGCCAAACGCCGCCAACGCCGGCTGTAGTATCGTGGCCTTGCCTGGTCGCGCGAGCGAGCGAGCGGTCCCTTCCGCTGGAGCTGACGCATCCTCCGGCACCCATACCGGGGCACGGGGACAGCGTGTCTGTCAAACAGCTCCCTCTCTTTTTCTTTCCTCGCGTGTGTAGTATGGTGCGATCCGCGTGTGAAGAAGACGTCGGCGCAGTTTCTCCTTGCATGCCAATACCTCGACGGACGCCAACGTGCTGCGAGTGAAGTGACACCTCGGATTCCTGTCCTTTCCTATTTTCCACATACTTATTCTTTTCTGGAGTTGAGTCCTCATCATACCCATTCTTGTTTGCCAAAAGAGGTTTTGACAAAATTACACAAGATCAGTTGTAGAAGCACAAACATCCTTGTCTTGTATCTCAGACTACATGAATCAAGGAAAGGAATGTCATAAAAATTACAGTACAGAAAATGTAGCAAGACTATCAAAATGAACATGGGAATCACTTCCAACAAGAAATCCAGGACTCTCCAACTAAAGAAGTATCAGAGTGAACTTGGTAACATTTGTCAGGAGCCATGACTAAAGAGATAGTAGGAAAATAAAATTCATTCCTGTTCCAAGGGGCAGTCCAGCCAAATAATACATCTTGTGAAAATTGAATCCAGCCATCATTCATATGCATGGTATGACAATGAAAAAGGTCCTGAACCTTCCATACTTTGATGGAGCAGTCATAAGAGCCAGAAACAATGTGCCTTCCATCAGGAGAATAGGCAACAGAGAGGATAGAATCTGTGTGTCCCTGGAATGGACCTGCCACAGTCTGGCCAGTGGTTGCATCCCAAACCCTGATGGTCTTGTCTAAAGAGGCAGAAACAATGTGCCTTCCATCAGGAGAATAGGCAACAGACCAGACAGAATCTGTGTGCCCCTTGAATGGACCTGCCACAGCCTGGCCAGTGGTTGCATCCCAAACCCTGATGGTCTTGTCATAAGAGCCAGACACAATGTGGTTTCCATCAGGAGAAAAGGCAACAGACTGGACAGAATTTGTGTGCCCCTGAAATGGACCTGCCACAGCCTGACCAGTGGTTACATCCCAAACCCTGATGGTATTGTCATCAGAGCCAGAAACAATGTGTCTTCCATCAGGAGAAAAGGCAACAGACTGGACATATTTTGTGTGCCCCTGGAATGGACCTCCCACAGTCTGGCCAGTGGTTGCATCCCAAACCCTGATGGTCTTGTCCCAAGAGCCAGACACAATGTGCCTCCCATCAGGAGAATAGGCAACAGATGTGACAGAATCTGTGTGCTCCTGAAATGGACCTGCCACAGCCTGACCAGTGGTTACATCCCAAACCCTAATGGTATTGTCTACAGATCCAGACACAATGTGCCTTCCATCAGGAGAATAGGCAACAGACTGGACCCAATTTGTGTGCCCCTGGAATGGACCTGCCACAGTCTGGCCAGTAGTTGCATCCCAAACCCTGATGGTCTTGTCCCAAGAGCCAGACACAATGTGCTTTCCATCAGGAGAATAGGCAACAGAGTGGACAGAATTTGTGTGCCCCTGAAATGGACCTGCCACAGCCTGACCAGTGGTTACATCCCAAACCCTGATGGTATTGTCTACAGATCCAGACACAATGTGGTTTCCATCAGGAGAATAGGCAACAGACTGGACAGAATTTGTGTGCCCCTGAAATGGACCTGCCACAGCCTGACCAGTGGTTACATCCCAAACCCTGATGGTATTGTCATCAGAGCCAGAAACAATGTGTCTTCCATCAGGAGAAAAGGCAACAGACTGGACATATTTTGTGTGCCCCTGGAATGGACCTCCCACAGCCTGACCAGTGGTTACATCCCAAACCCTGATGGTATTGTCTACAGAT
>JBBPQH010000574.1:0-15132 GCA_038092475.1 Boletus tomentosulus | reverse complement strand
AGATCCGATCTTGGCAGCCGTACTCCACACGGGCGTACCTGCCACAAACTCTTGCGCATTCGACGTCATCAACAACCCCACTGTCTTTTTGGTCAGTCACATAGAACCACAGAACAATATCACTGACCGATCAAACCAAACAGGCCCAGCACGCTTCCGAACACTTCCACGACCAGCACTTTGACGAACAGGGTGGGGTCGGCGGCGTCTGCGAGTGCCGCGGTGCTGCCTGCGATGCCGACGCAGAGACCGCAAAAGAGGTTGCACACACCAACGGTCAGACCGCCAAAAAAGAGGGCAAAGCCTAGGGGAAACGAGGTGAGTTAGCTCGGGGGGCAGCTGGAGGTCTTACCGGTGTAGTAGTTGTCACGCGTGTAGAGCTCTGCCTCTGGTACAGCTTGTAGTTTGGCAGAGTAGACGATGCCGAGGATCTGTGAAGCGTGTCCAAAGTTTTCGGAAATGACGAATCGAATCGACATACCACACCATAGATGGCGACGACTTCACAAAAGATGATGCTAGACAGAGTTAGGGATGGAAATGGAACAGAGAGGATGGACATACCTAATCAAGTTCTTGGTGCTGATTCGCGGCGTCCGGACGCCTCCACCGAGGATCGAAGAGCCAGTCAAGAAAATGCCCCTGGAGCCGGTGCACGTCAGGAAGTGCGATGAAGGGTGGAATATAAATGTATGCGCACCATCCTGCTCCGAGAACACTCAGACCAATACAGAGACCGATTCCAAGAGAGCCCCAGAGAAAAGGGCTGGTTTCTTCGAGAAAACGACCGACGTTGAAAGCCTCACCAGAGCCTGCGATATGTCTCAGATTAGCAATAGACACGATTTAATGGATATAACCTGTAAAGAGCAAGTACAGGGCAACAACTACGACGAGGAAAGAAGGAAAACCGATGGCGTAGTAAGTTGAGTAGTAGCCCATGGCGTGGATGCGGTCAAAGCGACAATTCACTTTGTTTGTACTCAACAAGTGGCTGTGGTAAATAGCCCCTAGTAATCTAGTCCCTACTACAAGTTGTATCCTTGAGTACTCATTGTCGACTATTCTGGACACGCAAGAACAACCAATCGACAGCTTCGCGCACACCTTGTCTACGACGCGTCAATGGGGAGAATGAAAACGACGACAAACGCACCCTTCCAATGCCGACACGCCCAACACGTCCAGACTCGCAATCCGCCTCTTCTTTATTTCCTCTTCCTCGCCTTCGTCTTCTGCATACCGTCTCCGCGCGCTGTCCCGTCGATGGTGATCCCACACCTCATAGTCCTGTCGAATTTCGGTCGCAGACAAGCTGGTCGGTGTATCTTGTTTATTCGCGAGAAGGAGGAGTGGGACATTGAGTATCCGCGGCGAGGACAATACGGTGTCTGATGTGCATATATGCGTATATGAGACGAAATGGAGCAGTGACGACGTACCAAACACTTCCCAGCCCTCGCCGAGCCGCTCCCTGTCCTGGGCGTCGATCACGAACACGACGGCGTGACAGTCTTCGTAGTACCGGTGCCATATCGACCTGATCCCCCGTTGGCCTCCAAGGTCGAAAAAGTTGAGGATCGTGGACGGGAGCGAGACTTTGCCCACTGAACGACGATGAACGTGCTGCACAAGGTGCCTCGGTAGACGTACTGTTCTGTCCGACTGTCGGGCCAATCTTTGAAGGCTCGAGACCAGGCGTGTCGTTGTAGAGCGTCTTGATCTTCTCCAGCAACGTCTGCCAACGATCACGCATACACACTCAAATGCGACGTTGGCGCTCACCGTTTTACCAGCGCCATCGAGGCCGATGATGATGATGGAGAATTCCTCTTTCCTACAGCCATCAGAGACGCGGTTGGCGACTGCCAATGTGCTCACCGAGTTAAGTACTCGTGAAGACCCTTGAGGAGGTGGTACATGCTAGGCAACGTGACGAGGCTGTACTGCGCGCTACGCCCTACTATAAATGATCGCCCTGGGCCCACTCAACCTCCCACCGCAACCCCCACCATGTCAGTCCCCCAAGAACAAGCTCCCCGCCGCTACGCCGATATCTGCCACAAAAACTTCCAGCGATGGGGCGTTTGGGACGCCGCTCGTGGCCCAAAGGTAAGCCACCCGCACAATCCATCGATTGTGGCCCGACGTCCATCATAGGTCGGCTCGTACGGTTTCATCAACATGGAGACCGGCGCTTTGGACATCGAGGGAAATGTCTATGACGACGAGTTCCAGAAATACGTCGACGAGTGCGATGGGGTCAAACTCACCGATTATCCGCCAGTGTACAGCGACAAGGAGGTCAAGCCTGTCCTGACCTCGATTTGGAGCCGCAAAAAGGACTTTGCGGCCCCTGAAGATGCGTGCGTGCCATCTCGCTTTCTGGGCTCAAAATCGTGACGTGGTGACCAGCCCCGAGGGCGTCGACTCCGCATCGACCAAGGGCCAATACTATTTCCAAAAGGGGCGATCCTGTGCGATAGTGCTCTTGCATCAGCCCCGTGAACAGGTCCTCCCAGGCCCCGTCCTCGAGGAGCTCTTCAAGGTCCCCAAACTCAAGCACAAGCACGTTGTCACCAAGGTCGTCCACTGCTCGGCCTACGCCCGCTATCTCTCTGGCACAGGCACGTTCAACGCTTGCTTCGCGTCATTTGCATTGATGGTACGATGTAGACGGCGAACACATCACGCTTTCTCTCCGCGGGTCTGACAAGACCGCAAAGGAGGGCGAAGAACGTCCCGTCCTCGAATGGTACACTCAGGGTACTGACGCAGGCTATCTCCAATCCGGAGTGAACCAGTCCGGCGATCTGTCCTTTACCCCCGTCTTTTACCTCAGGCAAAAGTATCCCCTCATCCGAAGTCTGCTGAGGGACAATGCGACGCCTGACCCCAATCCCGACGACTTGTGAGTCCACTTGGCTTTTGATTTCCCTTGACCGAATGTATTCCGCAGTTGGTGCATGACCTTCCCGCCGTGGAAGCCGCTCGACGACAACGGTCATGAAACCGACATTGTATGTGTCATTGCTCGCCTTGGTGGCCACCACTCATATCTTGCTACAGGAGGTGGACACGCATATTTCCATCGAGGCTCAGAAACGCGCGACCGGCGATATCGCTGGCAACTACGAATACGGTCGTGGCGAGTAAGCGTCTTGATCGTCTTGGATACGTTTGTTGTACACTAGTCAGGATTTCGGTTTGTCTGCCTTGTAGCTGTTATGTTGTCCCTATGGAAACCTTCCGATACTGAGCCTTCGTCTATGCTACCCCGCTTTTCGACCGTGTTGATAGTGTAGCCTATGAAGACATTAGACACGGTTAGATTATCTGAATGCTACAATCAAAGCACTTGTACATGGCGTGTGTGAGAACAATGTGTGCATTGCAGAGCGAATAAATAGGATCCGTATCGTTGAAGAAAAGAATCGAGTCCATGTCTGCCCAAGGACCCAGCCCCGAAGCCCATGCCAAAAAAAAAAAGAGATCTACTCGATCACCCATTTTCGAACAGCTTCTTTGACGAGCCTTGCCATCTCCTCCTTGGCATGTTTCTTGGCGCTGTCAGTGATTCCGATCAGTTGGTCGAGCGCGCGCGGGGACGTTGTGAGCGGGTCGAATTCGAGGAGATGCCCGTCCTTTGTGGGTATCGACACGAGCGCCGAGGCAGAGCCCGCGGGCGCGAGCGGTGGCGGTACAGGATCAGGCTGGGGCTGCGTAAGCGATTGCGTGCGTGTACGGGCGGTCCCGTTTGTCGAGGGCTGTGACTGTGACTGCGACTGCGATGAGGATGATGACGACGGGTCGTGTCGCACAATGATGCTGTTGACGCGCCGCAGCGTCTTGGGCGCCGTTTGCTTCTCTTTGCCCTTGCCTTTTCCCTTGGGCCGCTCCTCCTCCTCCTCTTGGTCGATGGCGTCCCCTGCGAACCAGCCCAGCCCGAGGGCGTACGGATTGGCGAGCGGGGACCCGTTGACGCTGAGCATGCTCTCGTCGTGCCGGGGTGCGCGCAGCGTGGGGTACGTGGGCGCTTTGGGGGGCATAGTCGGGTTAAATGTCGCGCTCGAGGGCGGACGTGTGCGTTGGATCGCGTTCGGCTTCGCAGGGGACGTCGCACGGACGGGGACAAATGACGGTGGCTTGGCCTTGTGTGGACTCGGGGAGGGTCTCGGGATGGGCGGACGCGCCGTCGTCGTTCGGAGCGTACCCGGGGTGCGGTTGGCGGCGAATGCACGCGTGTTCGAGGTTGCAGGCTTTTTCGGGGTGGCGGTCATCATGCGCGCTGAGCGGTGTGGGTCAATCGCAGACGAGCGGGTGGCGGGATAGCTCACCGTTCTTTGCGGCTCTCGCTTCTTCTGCCTGTCCAGAGCCAGACGCCTCTGCCTCCTCCTGCGCCGCCGCCCACTTTCGCTTTCGGGTGTCCTTGTCGATCTCAAACTCGGTCTCGCCCATCCGCTCGCTCTGCAGACCCCGCAGGCACGCCTGAATGTCCCCGTTGTATTTATCTGCAAACTCGCCCATGGTGACGTTTCGGACGAGCTTGGGGATGCGCGAGATGAGCGCTTCTTGGTGGAGTCGAAAGTTCTCGAGTGCGCCGGCGAGCCATTCTTCGAGTTGGCGTACGCGGTGTTCGACTGCGGCGGCGATAGAGATCATGGGCGCTTGAGGACGACACGCTCAGCGTGGAACAGAGTACTTACCTTCGATGTCGAGATTCTTGATGAGCTGGACTTTCTCTTCGGGCGTGTATTTGCGTGTCGATTTCATGTCTTTGGCAGGTCTTACTCGCTGGCGGTTTTTCAAGCGAGGGCTTGATCACGTGACCGGGAAGTATAGTACAGATTCATCACACTTTCCAAAGTACTTATGCCTCCTGGTTTCTCAATGTGGCACAAGGAGTGGAACATTAATGTCATCATAGTCACTTTCTCGACGAGCTGTGCTGCCCGGTATTTGACATGATACTCGTGTAACATACCATTTTGCAATTGATAGCAGTAAAGGGACTTGACGGTTCGAGCGTGTTTGATGGAAATGAACGATTTTGGACGCAGGAGGGGCTTGACGGCGACGTCCATATCGGTTGTAATCCCGATGGAGTTGCCTTGCTGCTCCCGGATCATAACTACGCCCTCTAACTAGCCCGGATCAATTCCCTGCATGTATCGAATTCCGTTTGTCAAGCAGTTGGCAATGATGATTTGTTATCGCACCGGAAAAAAAGCTACCTCGACAACATCAGTGGATGAAGGAGGAGCTCAGAAAACAACTACGAAAAACTTCAACGATGAAGAAACTTTTCTGGATGTATGACGAGTTCAAGGCGTAGCTCGAGCAATGCTTGTGGTTGCGTCCCGCGTGCTGGTTGGACGCCACGTATATCGTTGAACTCGCCCGAGTTACGTCTCGACATCGCTGTTGTATCATCCCGGATGAAATCTGCCATCCAGACTAGCTCGATCATTGTGGTCCTGACGCAGCCATGCAACCTAGTGAATAAATCTTCACTTACTGACCTCTCTGGAGTTGTCGTCGATGCAGTGGTCCATATACATCATCAAAGTCCCCACTCGACTAACTCACCATTTGTTGGGTTCTCTGACCGCACTCATATGGTCATTGAACCTGCTGATCTGCTGTTAGACACTGAGATTAAGTGTGTCGCGTTCTACGTACCGTTCAATAATACTGTACCAAGAGAGTTAGACAAGAAGACGTACAGGCTATGATGGAAGTCAAATCATTCACCGTCACGTGGCCTGTCCCTTGTTTCGCCCAACTGACTGGCAAATTTGTGCTCATTCAATTCTGACGCGAACGTTGGTAGAGTTCATGCAAACACTGCACAGACATGCGACCTTTCCACGACTCGCGCTAATCGTCGCTGGTCGGCGCGTGGTGCAGCCGTTCCATGCGCGGTCGTTCATACGCGGCTCATTACCTTGCAGAGCAGAGCCCATCCCCGATGTTCCACGCACACATGCACCGTCCTTGTCCACATATCACGATGTCGCTCGTCATTTCCCCCATACATCTTCACACTCTCCGGTCCGTCGGCCACACAAGAAGCGGAACAAGACGCCACCACCTGCTACGCCGAGGGCAAAGAAGCAGGCTCTCGTGACGCGGAAGTCGGCCATCACCAAGGAATTCAAGCGTCCGAAAAACGTTCGCAAAACCAATGCAAAATTCGTTACGCACGCGCAGGAAACAGGGCAGGAACGGAGTGTCGGACAGGGTGGATTTATCCCGGATAGCTGGAGCGCAGATTGGGGCAAGGACGGTAGGCCTTCTTTGCGTATTCACAATGATGATCCGGACGTGACTTGTTTCTTTGCATAGAGCTTGCGCCGCCGCCTCCTTCAAAGCATCGTACGCTCAAGCTTGTGCCTAAAAAGGAGATCGTACCAGCAATTTCTGATCCATCGTCATCCACGCGTGCACTCCCTCCGCATCGTATTCCTTACGTACGACTTACGAAGGGTTACATCTCTGGCGACACCCAACAATGTGATAGCGTCCTCCGAGGTAGGTTTCTTGCCCTATAGAGATGGCCTCACCAAAGTCACGTCACATAGACGCCGAATCACCCTCTGAACATAAACCTATCGCTCAGCTTGCGCATGGTCTCGACCGTGTCTTATTCAAGTCAGTAAATTCAACTAACACGGTTTCTTCATTCCATTTACGCCTCGTTGGTATTGTTTCAAATACGTGATCTCCCATCAGCCCAGGCATATATTGGCTAAGAGATCCTCGTTCTCGCATTTACAATTTTACACCATGGTTGGAATCCATACCCGCGGTCACTGATTTCGCTTTCGAGCGGGTGACAGGGTTCGTCAAGAGTTCGACGGATAATGTATGTGGCGTTTTTTTAGGTTTGCTCCCTTGTTGCTCGTGCCTCTGAATTTTGATGGTGGGTATGAGCTCACATATTAACACCTTTTAGGATCTTTGGAAGATTGCAAAGCAGTACAAACGGCCGTTTGCAGGATCCACGTCTTCGCTGACAGGTCTTTTGAGTCATTGTTATTTCTCGATTTCTGGTGACAAAGAAGTGGATACCACCTCGCTAAGTCGCGCGTTTCTCCACCAGGTAAGTCTTTCGGGGTGTCATTGCATGATTCAGGCTTCCGATCTTCACATGGGGTCTGGCATGGATCATTCTCTCGCACATATTTACCGTAGCGTTAACAACTGAGACTGATAAGCCTTTCCCAGCCAACAAATTTTACCCCAGGCCAGCGCATGCCTACATCTGTGGTGCTCAATTACAAGGAGGGCGTATGGTTAATCGACTCTGATAAAACAGAAGAGCTGGCCGAGAAGAATATACTGACGTGGATGGTAAGCACTTCCTTCAATTTCATTCCTCGACCCCGGATAGGCATATTGATTGCTGCAATTCAGGGAACAATGCTAGAAAAGTTTTTGACCGTCCCCGAGGAAGAGTTCAAGAAGCTTTTGCGTTCTGCTCCTGTCGCCAAGGATCACTCCGATACAAGACGAGAAGCGTATCGGTATGCGATGGTGGGTTAATTCCTAAATTTTTGAAAACCGTACCGTGAAATGTTCTCGCACTCCGTGAATGCAGTCCGACCGATTTGTCATGCGTTCTCAGCTTGACTGTGTCGACCCTCGACTACCTGGAACTGGTGTCTTCGACATCAAAACGCGTGCTGCTGTGCCCATCCGTCTGGACATTCTCAATTATGAGGTAAAGCATAGATATGTTCCTTGCATTTTTGTGATCCGGTGTTGATGGGTTTTCGTTGGTAGGAAAATTCTGGATATTTGATAAAGACATTAACAGGTCCTCTTGAGAGTTTCGAGAAGGAATATTATGATCTCATTCGGAGTGCTTTCCTGAAGTACAGGTGAATTATTTTTGCCAGTCTTATTGCGAAATTTTTACATTCCTTCCGATCAGTTTTCAAGCACGGATCGGCAACATGGATGGCATCTTGGTTGCTTACCACAATACCGCGCGAATTTTTGGCTTCCAATATGTATCTCTCGAGGAGATGGAAGAGAGATTATATGGCTCAGGGAACGGCACGAGGGTATTCAACAAGTGTGTTTCGCTACTCGAGAGAGTATTATCCGATGTTGTATCCCTTTACGGAGAACGGGTATGTTTGTTCCTATTCTGTATTCCATCTCTCCCCTCCGGCTTACTTGTACCTGTAGAGCATCAAATGCACTTTTGAAACACGGGAGTTGAGTGAGGAACTCAACGTCTTCATCCAACCTGTCGAATGGGACGAACAGGTTGAAGGGAAACCGCGTCCAATCACGGAGCTCGATGTTCGAGTGGTCAGCTACTTGGACGGCGAGGAAGCAAAGGGTGCGAGGGCAGTTGCGGACAGTCGTGAATGTAAGTGAAATCTCTGTTCAGCATTATGAATCGACCTCGCTCAACTCATTGTGTACGACAGGGGTCGTCCATTGGACGCTGACCGAATCTGCACTTGATGAAGATACAATTCGACGACGGCTCGCGGGTGCACAAGATCGTCAGTTCAGAGCACTCAGTTTCCCCGCTGGCATTGAGACAACCGAGGAGATGGAAAAGGTGTGGGCCAAGATTGATTTCGGGGGGAAGCAGAGTGCGCAAGAGATGATAGCTATGATCAAGGAACTTGAATTGCCATCCACGTGCGTTGTCTCTCATCTTTTTCTTGTGGGTACTTTTTTGTCTGACATTCTACTGACTGGTACAGATCTGCGAATTCGGGGAATAGCGCGCCGTCCGAGCAGGAAGTATCGAGTCTGGACGGAAGTGGAGCCACACAAGAGACAAACCAACAGGAGGCCGCCCCATCCCGATCAGATTCCCCGTCTCCCCGTACATCGACATCCCCATCCGCATTTCTCAGTTTCCGTGAACCGGCCGAGAACATTCGACAGCTTCGACAGCTTGCAATTCAGGGCCGAGAAGAAACGTTGAGGGAAGAAGCGGAAGGTCGAGAAAAGGTTGTCTGGGGGTCTGTGGATGGTGGGTGGAATGGACGGGTGCGGCGAGAGGAAGAGGAGGGGGCTCCAGGGCTTGGATGTGGTACGTTACCGGGTGCGGACGAATCAGTGGAGGCGGTGAGAGTGGGCGGAGTGGTCGTGGCTGTATCAGGTGATGGCGATGGCGGTGGTGATGGAGAACAAGCTGTACTAGACGATGGTGGACGGACCCGAATGCCCGGACAAGCACTGGGCAGGTATGCGTCTTAGATGCAATAGATAATGCTGGGCTTGTTCATATGAGCGCTCATGGAAGCAGCATCGCTCACACAGGCCGCGTCACTGACTAGCATTTTATTTGCTGTTGTCAGATGTTGGTGATTAGCAGCGATTTCGGAAATGCAGTGCACGACATTTAGACTTCGTCCGTGTGTTGCGCGTCGTATGAGGGCGGTGCGTAGTAGCGATTTCTATCACTAACGTATCGGAATCTAACGATAGAATTTTAAGCCGCACTAAAAGCTCCGGCACTTGCTGTGCCAGTCATAACGCTTAGGCCGCAACTGCGGTACCTGTCTCTGGAGCCTTGCTGCACATGATTGGACAGTCAAAACGGATCTTACATTTCAATGGGGAGCGACCAGAGCCATGGCATGTACGACTGCGATAAAGTAAGCACTATCCAACACGACAGCACTCTATATTTCCAACCTGACATAACAAATCGTGAACAGAATCGGATAGTACAGGCTTGACTGTATCAGCATCATGCATCATGCCATCGAATGACTTATCGTGATATCTTTCCCACCAGTGGCTCATCATGGAGTCGATTTGGCGTCACTTCCAATGGGCGTTTCACTATTTTTGGGTAAGGGTCCTTGCCGAGATGTTCAATCAAGCACATTCACTACACGCAGTAGGGGGGATTTTTTTGCACCCAACAACTACGACACCTGTTCCTGGAGCCATGCTGTATTGCGCATGATTGGACGGTCAAAACGGTCCTCACATTCCATGAACAAACGTTTGAAACTCCTGCAAAGTCTACACCGTGAATGGGAAGCGATCGGAGCCCATATACTTGTCTGAAAGATATAAATGCCATTGATTAGCAGGGTCTGCGTTCACCATCACATCGCATTCCCCCCAGCTCCTTTCAAGGTTAAGATCAATGGCAGAATACTCGATCAACAAAGGTGGAGCCTTGCAGCACCACGATCGAGTGTCGCTTGCTTACGACTCAACCATTTTGCAGTCTTGGCAGATTGGGTCAACGACCACACACGGCCGCGAGCCGCTAGACAACCACATTCGTTGTGGTCGTCCCGGCAGCCAGTAGGGATGGGTCTACATTCGCACTCCATTCTTCCTTCAGTTACTTCGAGGTGATGCTATTCCTCCCCTCGATGACGACGATAACTCTGCTAACATCATACCGACCAAAGATCTCGTCCATTTACAACAGAGACACCAGCTCGCTCTCCGACGTTGTGATCAAGCTCAGAGTAGCCACGTTTGCAAAGTCGGTCGCTGTGGCAGCCGCAGCTTCCTACCCTCTCGTGACCGGTGATGGGCCTGTCATCACGTTCAACCTTGGGAACGGCTATGTTAGAGGAAAGGTGTCTTTCAAGTACGCACACTACAATGGGCAACAGCATATATTCGCGTGTTGACATCGGCCCGACGTAAGTATAATAGATATTCAGAGGACATGTTCTTACTGGTATTCTAGGGCGGCCACAGAAGCTTCTGGTCTGACACCGACGCAGCTGAAGGTGAATGATGTCTAACATTGGCTGACACGACCTTGTTCGATGCGATTATCTTGTTAGGGCATCCAGTCTTTGGAAAGCTACAAGTCCAGAAAGGCTTCAACTCGAACCCTAGATACTGCCGGACAGGCTTGTAAGTGCTATCCCAGTGTCGTGCTAGAGTGCGCGGGACATTATTGATCACCCTTCAGTGTTTGTCAAATACTTGAAGGACTTTTCCACTCCCAATGGCCCGCTCTTGTGACACATTACGAGAATACCTCCGCTGAGTATTGTGCCACCTTCATTTTCTTTGATGTCATGCAAGTAACATAGATCACCGAGTGGACTACCATAATTCATGCGAAACATTTTTGTGGCTGGTTATCTGCATTGATCCTGACAATCTTACGTTCACAGCCATATGTCAACTTATCCTGGCCCATCGGTCGAATCGAACTCGCCGAGTTCTCGGGCACCTTGACTGAAGATGGCATCAAAATCGAAATTGATACTGCCATGCAAATGGCTGCATCGAAATATCCATCAAAACGTTGTCAGACGGACATCTTGCGATCGTCATCGAAGCATGCATCGACATCATCCTTGTCGGCGAAAAGTGTGGTTCAGTGGAATTTGAATTGCCGTAAGCTTTCCTCACGAGGGCGCCGTGTTCGAAAGCTGAGCATGGTCACAGGTTCTGAGAATCCGCAATGTCTTGCATGAAGCAGAATCGTTTGTCTCCAAAGCTTAGTCTATTGGCGCGCTCTTGCAGTGTGAGGTTACAGCCCTGATTTGTGACATGGTCACCAGCGGGGTCAACGCGGCCTGCGTTGACTCCGGGTATACCCTATGTGCCAGATAGGTAGTGACCGATGATCGATGAATGGCGAATGAAGTTATGGCTGGTAATTTATTCGTCCGTCGATCTGGGGTTTCGTCACTCCGAGGAGTTTCTTTGACCATTTGTACAGCGAGGGTGGTGTCATGATTGGCCCGCTGGTGAGATGAGAGAAAGCAGACACGCGCCCTCGTCGATCAATGACACTACTACCAGGGCTGGCGTACATCAGCTATCCAATTCAGACTGCCATAGCGCTTCTATGGGAATAGGCTGGAGCCCCAGCTCTGGATTCCATGAACAGGGTCCCCTGCTGCAAGCAAAATAGCCCCCCACATTCGAATCCGATCGTTTACGACGCGCGTGCTCCCTACAACTATACTTTACTACCCGTAGTGAGCTCACACACCCCTCACAAGCTTCCTCGTTTTGTTATTTAAGCAATTGTCGCCGATCGATTACCAAGAAATGATCTTTCATGACTTCTTGCCATAGTAGGCCCCTACGGGTCGTATGGCAGTTCCCTGAAACATTTGAACCAAGCCCGATAACACTGAGGGTACGTACTTGATAGGGGCACAGTTTCCCAGGCTACATCTATACTGCCACCAAGCATCGATATCGGACAAGCACTACCAGCGTGTGACCTCAGTTCGGTTGCCCCCTGCTCTGCATTTTACGAGATCGCCATCGCTGACATGCTGTTAGCGACCCATGTGGATCGAATCACATGAGTGTTAAGGCGATGAGGTTGCGATATGCTATCTCGCGCCACTAACCTAAATGCAGATCAGTGGCTTTAGGACAGCGTGGTCGCATCTTCGATTTATCCAATGTTCTCTCTAACAGACTAAACACTTGTTTCATTTGCGCCAACGATAGATGTGTGTAAGATTAATGGTGCGTCTTTGAGCGCGTCCGTTGAACTCTTGAGTCTTGACAGAGTCACTAGGCTTGAAGGATGACTTGATGCCGTGCCCCGCATATGGGGTTGGTGACAGGTACCATCTTGTACGCCTCGCTTTTCTATCATCATTTGCTGGCATGGGCACGTGTTTAGAATCACCGTGTTCCTTCAATCTCCGCATTTGGAGGATCCATATTTACTTCAAAAAGCACCCACTCTCCGATCGTTTCAAAGGTCCCTTCCCTCCAGACCACCATGTCCGACGCAGAGGCTGAGGCTGCAAAATTCGGTCGTGGCCGTACTTCCGAAGACTCTGGCTCACAACCTGCCATATTCGAACGTCCGACAGGATGGCGACGAATCTACTACCACCCAATTCTCCAGGTCGCGTTGCTGGGATTCGTCTGTTTCATGTGTCCTGGCATGTTCAACGCACTCACCGGTCTCGGTGGAGGTGGGCAAGTGAACAACACTGCTCAAGCAAATGCGAATGCCGCGCTTTACGCCACCTTTGCCTTCTTCGGTTTCTTCTCAGGGTGAGTTAATTACCATGCCTGGCCTTCGTTGTATGAATGGTAACCATTGATTCATATGAAGCACGGTGAACAACATCTTTGGGCCACGACTGACCCTCATGATGGGAACATGGGGTTACTCTTTGTATATTGCCTCTTTCTTGTATGTTCGTCATTACACCACCTCCGACACAACTCTTAGTATTCGATTGTCAGAGCTGTCAATATTCATCCCGGAGCAAGTGCTTTTGTTGTCACTTCCGGCGCCATCCTTGGAATTTGTGCGGCGTTGCTATGGACCGCACAAGGTTCGTTGATGATGGCTTATCCAACTGAGGCCCAGAAGGGTACCTTCATTGGCATATTCTGGGCAATCTTCAATGTGGGTGGTGTGGTTGGCTCTGCAGTTGCATTCGGGCAAAATTTCAATCTCACAGTAAGTCAATTTGTCCTGCATTTCATCCCACAACACTCATTCTTGACAGTCTGGATCAGGTATGATAGAATCCACCGTATCTATGATCTCTGGCTCATGCATTTTTGCCGATGTCAGTTGGAAACGGAACATATGTCAGTATGCTGGTCACCGGAAAGAAAGTGTCATAGGCTGACGTGCCATTTTGTAGATCGCTTTCTTGATCCTTACCCTTATCGGGGTCGTCCTTCCGATCTTCATGATCGATCCATACAAGATGGTTCGTACAGATGGCACGAGAGTAGTCCAACCCAGGCATCCCTCTTGGAAAACTGAATTCATCAGCCTCTTCGTCGCCATCAAAGAGGATCCATGGATCATACTCCTCTTCCCCATGTTTTTTGCCTCCAACTATTTCTATACCTGGCGTCAGTGTTTCAGCTTCTCTGCCAAAACGTGCAAATTGTCTGGAAGCTAATACGCAACGTTTTTTGTGCGTGGGGATGATACAGAATTCAACGATTATAATGGCGCCATCTTCACCACTCGCGCTCGGGGATTGAACAATTTTGTGTACTGGACGGCTCAAATCTTTGGTTCCCTCTTTATCGGATACCTCATCCTCGATCAAAAACTATACCGACGAAGAGTGCGCGCTTTTATCGGTTGGGTCATCGTCTTTATCATGGTCTTCGTCGTACATGTCTGGGCCTACTTCTACCAAAAGTAAGCAATTTTTTTTTTCATTCGACGTGTCCCCGTCGCGGTCAGAGGGGTATATCTTCTTGTCACGTCGTCCTAACCACCTCTCCCGCCAGAACGTACACACGCGAGAGTGTATCATCCAAGATCACGATCGCTATCGACATTTACAGCAGCGACTACCCAGCACACGTCTGGCTCATGATATTTTACGGCCTTCTCGACTCCATGTGGCAAACGTATGCGTATTGGCTCATGGGTGCAATGTCCAACGACCTCACAAAGCTCGCCGTGTTTACCGGGTTCTGTGCGTCGATCTCATGGCTTTATTTTTCGGACATGAATCGAGTCTGACCTCATCGTCGACGCAGACAAGTCCATCCAATCGTGTGGTTCTGCGGGGGTTTGGCGCGCCGACGCCGTCGGGGTACCGTACGTCCTTTTCATGTCCTCTTGACTCAGGCTAGATCTCCTCCTTTGCTCCTCAACAGATACATGAACATCTTTCTCTCGACGTGGGCGTTGACCGCGGTGGGTATGATATTCGCCCTCCCGATGGTCTACTACCGCGTGCGGGATCATACTGAGGTTGAAGAGAGAGAAGATCAGGAAGACGCGTGAGTTGTTCTTTTTCGACCCATGTTGTGTCGCCTCATGTGCTCGTGTAGCCCACGTGAAAAAGACGAGGTCAAGGAAGAGTAAGGATGTGGACGTTCGTCTCGCTTACGAATGGAATGTTATATTTGGTTGGGTCTCTTGGTTGCGTGCTATGCCAGTATATACCTGTAACGTGCGGTGTCAACAAGATTTTGTGTCATTTTATCAAAGTTGGATAGGGCGACGCAAGCTATACAAGCGAGCCACCACTCGATATAAATACGAGCAAAAAACAGAGAACAGACAGTCTCGACCTGGGGATGCACAAAGAGAAGAAGAAAGATGACAAGATGAACCTCCCAAAACAAGAGGACCAGAAGAACGCACCGAACGCACCACTTCGAACAGGCACGCGGCTCCCTCGCACATCCAACGCT
>JBBPQH010000573.1:0-15150 GCA_038092475.1 Boletus tomentosulus | reverse complement strand
CGGTCCTAATCCGTGGACCTTACCTCCGATCCACTCCTGGTGTTGGTAAGTCAATACATTCTTCGATTTCATTCAATGACGACTCCGTTTGGCACCAGGAACCTAATGGAGGTGTTGTCTCGGCGAATGCACATCCATGAGTCATCGCTCCCGACTTGGACGGGTTCCTTTCTCGTTTGGGAAGGACGGGAAAACCGCCTCCAATGGGCAGGTTCGATCTTCGGCTATTTTGGCCCTGGGTCTTCTCTCGACCTTTGTCCAGAGCAGATCCAGGCTCCGGGAGTATGTCAGCGCTGTCTTTATTTCTAGGTTGTCATCCACATCTTCGAGCCAGCTGTTAAACTCGACCCATCCCCATCCTTCCGAGATGCCACCTGCCTACCAGACGAGTAGAATGGTCATGGACTGCGTCCTCATACCCTCTCCCCCCTACCCTCCCTCCGTTTCTGCTGTCAATTTACCCTCGTACAACACAAGTTCTGATCTTTTAGCCCATGACTCTCCCGAGGTGGCTCGTCGCGTACTACGACCTCGGTATCCCGTTCTAGATTCGTCTTCTCTTCCATGCCCATCTTCCCCTAGCGATGATTCAGACCGAGATGCCAGCTGTCTTGAATATTCGGATTCTGCGTCCGAGTCCGACACTGGAGATTCTCAGGCGTCATCCTTACCGCCCTCTCAGTTGTTGGCGAGGAAGCGACGCGAAAAAGGCCACAGTTCAGAACAAGCATCCCCCAAGAAAAGGTTTCGAATGCATGCCTCCAGAGGATATCCTGTCGAGTTGGGTGGTTCTTCCGGCACTTTTTCTAGCGACTTTCGGAGTTCTGTGCCATATTGCGAGCAGGAATCTCACATCGACCCCTCTAAAGGGTGCCGTTCGATTCCTATCACCCATTGCGCCATCTTGTACAAACTCCGGATGTATTTTGGTCCCCATGGATTCGTCTGTGAAAAGTGCGGTCAGATATACCCTCCTAGGTACCTCCATTCACACATTCGATCCAAAAATCATGCCAAGGACCTCGACGTGCCCTCCGGTGGAAAAAGGAAGAAGGAGGTCTACCGGGTCATCGTCAGCCATCTCCTCAATTCGCACGGCACTCAAGAGGACACTGTTTTTCAGCTTCCTCAAACTCTTCCCGACGCCATCCCTGGGCTGAGTCCGACTCTTTCATATAAATGTCCCATCTGTCCTGCGCGGTGGTTCCAATGGCATTCGTTCCGTTCTCACTATCGGGAGGAACATAGGGATGCAAGTTGCCCTGATAAGCAAACGATACAGGCCCGATACATCATTAGACCCTACAGGCTTGGGGTTCTGGA
The DNA here is from genome assembly GCA_038092475.1 of Boletus tomentosulus. Classification (NCBI taxonomy): domain Eukaryota; kingdom Fungi; phylum Basidiomycota; class Agaricomycetes; order Boletales; family Boletaceae; genus Boletus; species Boletus tomentosulus. Next base: position 13,827 of record JBBPQH010000573.1, on the reverse strand, counting down.
TGGAGCTGGAGGCCGCTCAGAACTCAGTAATACCGTGATCCTCCTCCCCGAAGACTGGACTCCCCGAAACTCCCCCTTTCAATGTGTACAACCTTCAGTCCCTCGCGAACGACCACCCGTCCCGGCCGGCGCTCCGCACTTGGTGACCCTCGGATGGCCAGAGTATCTCCAAAGCCTCAAAGTCACCGACGTTCGGCGGTCGGTAGAATTGGTAGAAATGCCGACCGAGAAGGATCTTGCGACCTTCCCACTCAGACGAGCTGCCCTGGAAAGAGGTATACATCGACTGAGTAAGTTCTTGACGCGATACCTCAAGGATGCCAACGACTTCCTCGAGACCTGCCATCCTTCTGTTCGGCAGTCAATCATTGCAGGGTAAGTGATGGTCTCGACGCTCGTGCTTTTTTAAAAGCTGTGCTCATACTTTTTCACGAAGCACGAAGGCCCACTTCCGAAAGTTGTCGGAAAAAACGTACATTCAGTATCGCAGGATCATGATGAAAACGCTCTGTCTCCTGCTTCGGTTCCGCTACTTCTCCCGACTCAAGGGTCAGCCGCTCGGGAGTTTTTCCGTTGTGTCAAGCAAACAGCAAGCAAGAGCCACCGAGAAACTTTACCAGCATCTCATTGCCAGTGCTACTGGTGAAGATGACGATGCTCTGAATCGCTTGGTCCACGATCTGCTCGTAACCCTCGTTCATCACGAGATCCATGGGACAGGCAAAATGGAATGCCCGACCGACCAATCACTCTTTTTGCTCTCGATCAAGGTATCCACTCAAGGGACCCTGCAATTTCGGACCGCCAATCAGCTTACCCACGACTGCGCCGTTCTCCAGTACTGGTTTTTCAGCATTATTGTTCACCTTGCACGATTGGAGGCGAACGGTCAGGATGGTTTCTTCTTTTTCAGGAATGACACATCAGACAGTCGACAGATGCCCAGAGAAGAATTATTGACCGACCAAAGCGATGAAGACGCTCTGACGAGCGTCCAAGGATTTTCTTGCGCCGCAGATGATAGTGACGATGATCGAGAAGACCCAATGGCCGAAGAAGAACTGGAAGGGCTAGAAATGCTCAGCGAAGGAGAGCAGGTTCCTGCGACCAACATCCTCAGGTATTCTTTCAAACCCCGTAGCGTCTGTTCTGGAGTCTAACGCTACGTCCAGAATTATCCATCGGGAGAAAGAAAAATGGCTTCGAGCCATTCCGGGTTGCGACTATTTCACACCTTACGATCGCTTCAAGTCCACCTGGTTCGGTGTCGCGCCTGCAGCATTCAAGGAAAGTTCCGCTATCGGTCATGGATTTCAACCTGATGGATCTACTGTGGTCGTGGATGCGATCGGAGAAAGTCACCGAATCAATATGGTAGATATTGGATCAGAAGCTCGCCGAATCATGCTGGAAATTGATTCATTACTCAAGAAAAGTCTTCCGGAAGGAACCAAGGACCTCCTCGCCAGTGTTACCGATCTTTCGGAACTTTCGGATGACCTCAAGGACGCATCTTCTATCTTCGAACAGAACGCGAATCTCTTCGAGCCAGTTATCGCCGACGTAGCGAAAGCCCTTTCGCCATCTTTCAGTAGTGAAGAAAGGCTCCGGACGTGGTTGGACAACAATGATCAGATACTCTCTCGCTTCATGGTCGCAATTGCTCTCACTTGCGGAGTTCCTCCACGCGCATTCCAGTTCGCCTCGCTCCAGTTTTCTCAGTGCCCGAAAACGGGCACAAGTCGAGGGCTTTTTCTGATCGATGGTAACCTGGCAATCGCCAAGCCTGCGGCGAAGCAGTCGAGTCGGACCAGGCAGGACTGCCTGTGGTTCCTGCCCTCCGCTCTCTCAGCTTCCCTCATGTTCTACTTGGGAATCCTTCGGCCAATCGTAATCCGGGCTCTTGTTCTCCTCAGAAAGGAAGTGGTTCCCCAGAAGATATACATCTTCTGTTGTACGTTCCCGAGGATCGGCAACTCCTATTCGTGGACTGGCGAGGAGGTCGCGGAAATATTCGAAAATCACACCAGGCGTTTGAAAATCAATCTCTCCGTCGGGCTCATTCGGCAACTCTATACAGCCTTCTTTCGGCAATATTTCCCTGATCTTTGTGTCGGTGGAGTTCAGGAGGACTCTTTGGTGGATCGACAAGGCCAACACAGGTTCTACACAGGCCAGCGACACTATGGGACGATAATAACAAGCGTCCCGCGCGCTCTAGGAATTGATCTGACAGAAGCTAGAAAAATGGGCGCGATGAGCCACCTTTTGCATGTAGCCTTTGGGTTTCGTCCCGCTGATGACCACTGGAAGTTGCTTTTGGAACGATCTCATATTCTGCCTGGTTTGCAGCACCAGGCATATGCTCTGGATACCGCTCGCATATTAGTGGTTTCTGAATATAAAATTTCTTCCGCCGGCGCAGGACCACGATTAGCTATCAAGGCGCGAGCACTCTTGAACGACCATCCTTACTTTCAACTGGCGAGTCCTCACTCTAATTTAAGCCTAAGGTGAATTCTGATCACTTGTCCAGCCTCAGAAACATGACGAGCAGTTTGGGGATACGGTACTCGACCAAGTGCTTCACGCGCTGCTTTTCGGTGAGGCTGGTCCTGGTCCGTTTGACCAGACACCTCCTGGCGGGTACCACGTATCGGACGTTGCCCACGCGATATCGTTGGTAGGCTGGTTTTTCTCACTTGGTCGCTCGCCAATTCACCTAACTTCGTCCCTAGATCATCCAGGCTGCAGAGGAATGGACAGATGGTAACTATCGTCAGATCTCCAGGAAATCGGATCTGTCGGCCGAAGAACATTTCAAGGGCTTACAAAGACTTGCAGAGGAAAGGCTTGAAAAGGCCAAGGATCAGTGGCCCGAAGAATGGTATCGATTATCCGGACGTGTTAGGACTTTTCATCCTCAAAAACACGCGAGAATTTGGAGCTTGAGGGGACTCCCACAGGCTGCAGATTAGAGCCTTTGGAGTTCGCTTGGCGCGTTGAAGGAAGAGACTCGTTAACACATAGCTACAGACGGATGAATGTGGCGACTCATATTCAACGGAGCCTTTTAAAGATAAAATAGGTACAGTGCCACGCTCTTGAACCAGAAAGAATAAAATGTGGTGCTGCCTCATCCAAGCATTTACAGTAATAGTAATAGAGTCTCCGCGCTTTCACACCGGAGTGACTAACTTAGCGTGACAATGATTGACCAATAATCGGTTAATCACCACATTGCAATCAGACAGCCAGAGCCCAAGGTTGCCACGGACCATTCTCTGCTCTGAGCCGCTTAAACTATTGGTCCGTGTTCATCCTCGAGTTACTTGAAGTTCGAGCAGTTCCCGCGTCCATTTTCTTGTCGAGAGCTAGGAAAGAGGGATCAGCTCGACTCCACAGTACAAGTGGGCATACTTGATTGAATCTCTCCCGCCCATTCACTCCGTTGAAAAGTTCCCTGAACGCATTCCGTACATCGATTGTCACTGACGGAGTTTTTAAAATTGCCTTCTTTGGTCTCGACCACATGTAACAACGCTTCGAGGACGTCCCCTGCAACTACGGGTGTTCTCGTGCGTGACATGCGGATACAAGCCTCGTGAGTCGACGACGCAGGTCTGCACTCATGAACTAGGTATTAGGATCACGTTATATTTGCAGTACAAGACGTCCGCCAAGAGCTTAAAATTTCTGGGAGAGTAGGCTATTTTGAACTACTTACCCTGCAATCGATAATTTTTTTGATCTTCATGGCCATATATATATAGAGTTGAATGAACTCATTTCAGCTTAGGCTTGGGTGTGTGATGTTCAAAGTGATGCGGTAGTAGCTGGAAAGTGCGACCGAGCAACGTAAGTTGGTCTATTCGTCGAAAGCCTGACCGGACTCACCGGAGAGAACGCTTTTCGGGGTCATTTTCGACGGGTACCTTGAACTTCCGGACTCGGCAGCAGTTACAAGTGTAGGACCTTGCGATACGCCGTTCACTTCTTTGTTGGGAATTTGATCGAACAGGTGCTGAGCCACGCAGCCCACGCTTCTGAGATCGCCGACCAGAACAGAACTACCCCGAAGCAACGGCAATTGAACGTTCAAACCCTCGATTTTTTTTCAGAGCCTCTAAAGCTGCGGAATCCACTACACAGCATCATATGCGAGTGGCCGACGGAACAGAATGTCATTTTGTGTAGCGATACTACATTCGGAAACACTCCACGCGGCGCATATCCAGCCTCCAATACCCAGCACCGAAAGCCATCATCCATGGCTGGAATTTGATCCCTTGTTTCACTCTCAGTACTAGACAATCTGTGTGAGTCTGTGCCAGAATCAGATCCACCGTTAAGATTGATTGCAGGCTTGCTGTTTCACCTCCGTGTTACCATCTGGTGCCGTTAAGCAACCCGTCGAGGTTGTTTTGGTACTAGCGTTATTACCGCGTGTTCGGTTTCCCACATTGTACTATTCACTGATGGCGCCCTCGACGGACACAGAAGCCTAACAGTACTGCTAATGCGTAAGGGCACGGAGGCTTTTTAACGCGGGGTTGTTGATGGTTTTCCGCATCCTGCTTTTCCCCTTTGTTATAAGCACTCTTTGAAAGTTTGACGCGTCGTTCACTTCCTCGGGATTCATCCTGTCAAAATGGTCACTTGGCAGTCGCTTTCCGAACTTTCGATAGACATAGGTGAGCTGATAAATCTCTAGACTCATTCATTTTGTCGACTAGGAGCCTTTGCGCAGTGGTGTTCGATAGACTGATGCATGCATTGCTGGGTCTCTACGGGTAAGACAAGACTGCCGATCTTTTCACCCTTCAGTTTAGAGTACCTTTTATCAGGTGGGAGATCTTGGTCACTCTCGATTTTGACTGGTCGGTTCTCTTCGGAAGAAAGAAATTTCGATGGCCTCTTGTGAGTTAAACGTTCGTCACCGAATTTACAACTAAAAGCCTCCTGTTATAGATTTTTTACTTTGCCGGACGATACCTTTTGCTCTTCGCAATGGTCGGAATGTGAGGTCAGCTATTCTTGGCCTCCTCCATAGTTAATCCGCATCGCAGATTGATATCCCTCGACACACCAAAGTTCGTTAGTCTCCTTTTTCTGCTGATCGTAATTCAAGGTAAAGTGTAGACAGGTCAATTGCCAAGCGTTGTATGTGTTCAACCAGGTTTGTTGTCACACTCGCCGCAGATCCAGGGAGACAGCTAATCCTTGCACGCTTGCCGGCGACTCTGCACTTGGCCTAGCTAGTATCAACCTTTCGCTCCGCACGCAAGTTTTTACTTTCTCATGTATGTCGCTACTCACTTTGATCGCGACAGTATAGCAATTTGGTCCCAAAACAAGTGGATAGTTGGAATCATAGTTCTCCTTATCCTCGGTCATTGGTCCCTTATTTTACAGGGTGCGTGCACGCATATTTAGTCCCCAGGCGCAGACTAATCTCCGTTCCAGGTGTGTTGCTCAATGCTGTCTGGATCCCAGATGTTGGCTGTACAATCATCAGGAGCAACACGACCATTCTCGCTGCCACGTTTATCTACTCCATGAGTTTCGATCTTGTGGTTCTCTGCTTGACTGCGTATAAATTAGCGTGGACTCGACGTATCTCTGGCACATCGGGGGTCCACAGTAAGCTGGTCCGCATGGTATTCTCTGATGGACTAGTCTACTTCATTCTCGCGTACGTTATCCGTGCACTCCCTGACCCATTTGGCGTTTATGTATGGCGCAGGTTCTTGGCAAACTTATTAGCTACGATCTTCATGATCATGGACCTGAACGCGATCATGAGTGTCATCTTCAATGTTCCTGCTGCCATAGCTTCGACAGTGCGTCTTCGGTGGATCCATCAAACCTCTCCTCATCTTGCATCATAGATTATGGCTTCGCGCGTAGTCCGTCGGCTCTATAATTTTAGTCTGGCTGTCCCAGAGGTGTAGTAAGTGACATGTTACTTGCTCATTTATCAGCGGTTCAGTTCAATCACCCAGTCATTCCAACGAGAGGTCAGGCGGAGCTGTGTTCGCAAATCCATCCCACGTATGCGCTAGACCCGCGAGAGAGCCCACGTCCGTTCATGTGGAAGTGAGTGAGTTGTCCCATCAACGTTACGGTCGCTTCAATGTTTGACCGACAGGTAGACACGCACCGTCAAACTCATTCACTCGCTGATGTTTCCCAGTACGCCATGAAGCCTAGCGGTGACTTCTTGTCCCTCAACGATCACGAGGAACATTCCAAGCTCGCTCGTGTGCTCTAAGTGGCCTAGAATCAACTCAGATGTGATGTGTCCTGCAAACAGTGTAGAAGTATGCGTTCGAAAAGGGTCTTTCTATTGTGTGCATCCTCGTGATGCAGTAACTAGATTTCTAGTCATTCCTTTGAACTTTCCGATCTTTTGACTTTGTATTTAGCAAATGTTTACTTTAGATCTAGACAGCGAAACAATCTGAAGTTATCTGCGTGACTGTGACCGTCTGCGACATGCGTGTTCTGGACGCGTCGAAGTTGTTGGTCGTCTCGTTGTTCCCCTAAGTAATCGTTTGAGACGACCGCCAAGGACCCCACGAGGTTCTCGACGACTGCCCTACCAGAATACATCAGATGAAAACGTGACATTAGCTAACGTCAAGCATACCTTGACTCCCATGAGTCAACAAACAGTCCATCAGAAATATATCTTCCAAATCCGCGACTACGAGCTGAGGTGCTTGAGGAAGATCTGCCTAGTGCACAACTGAGTGGAATTCGGCGCATGGATTTGGCTCCCTTACAGACAGATTGTAAAAGTGAAGCGTTTGGTCAAAGGTAAGAATCCCGATTCTGCATCCCCGTGGAAAGCATGCGAGCTCAAACGTTGAACCTTCAGCGGTGGTACCTCCATACAGAATGTCCAGAAGAAAACTGCAAACGGACTGAAGGAAGCCGGACGGCATTGGCGGAAACGTCCAATGCAAAAAGATGGTGTAACGGGATGGGCTGTCGAGGCGTCGATGGTGGTGGCTCGGGTGTAAGATACGTCGGCGTCAACTTTGGTAGAGGTGGTGATGCCCAGTACTCATCAGACTCGACGACAAAGTCAACAGTACCTTTGTTCAGCTCGGGACGGTCAGCGTGGTCCAAGCGCATGAAATTGGCATTTAGGTTGCTGAAATATTCCTGTGAAACTAAGCCGTGTCTAGTCCGAGAACCAAGGGGAAATCGGGATTGAGCCAAACCTTCTGTTTCGTGGGAGCACAAATTACATTTCCATCTGTTACCACCTGCGACCCACGTACACCAAGGATTGACATATCCCCTGCACTGGGCACATCTTTCAGGATCACTCGGCCCGCAATCGACTAGTGGAACAGGCTCTTCACGAGGGTCAAGATCCGCAAACGGTTGCACGACTACAGCGAGAGGTATCTCGCATTCTCTGGCGAGATGGGCTGAACCGGGTAAATTCCAGGTTGTGACACGCATATGCTTGGGATTCGAGTTGCCTGTATCACGAACGCATTAGCCACGATAACACAAGTGCACGCGGATGAAAAGAACAAGCGTTTCAGTGCTATTGGCCAACCCCAATTCATAAAGAACTCGCGTTGTGCTCACCCTGATCAAAGGCAACAAAGTCTGTCGTAGAAAGCGGTGGATTGTTCCACGGTAAAACGTCATATACATTTCCTTCTCCCATGTCTCCTTGTCTGCTTCAATGTCGTCTATGGGGGACGGGATTTGGTTCACGTCGATACGGGCGCGTAGACCTACAAGAGTACTGAGCACCGTAGCTTTGATGAGGTGACGCAACCTGCCTCTGTATGATTCGTCAGCGCTGTGCGGGGGTTGGGGTATGTGCTGAAGTAGCATACAAACGAGGATGTGGCAGTGGCAATATCAAGTTTATACGAGGTCCCTGACGCGACCTGTCTTGCCAAATTTAGGAATCCCATCAACTGCAAAGTCTAATAGCAAAATGCTCATTCGTTGGCCTCACAAACGCGCGTTTACTGTGTCTTCGTCCCACATACTCCAGATGAAACCCTGGTTAGGAGGAAAACCACCTCTAACCACTTCTTCATAGGCTATCCGCACCTGCAAATCGTAATCCCCCAACCTCTGCAATCCTGCATGAGCCCAGTCCACGCCTCCTTTTGCAATCGTGTGATCTGTTCAACAGAGAGCTGCTTCTTACGTCTCGCAAGCCACTCTGGCATAAATAACTGTTCAAAGGTCGGCATGGCTTTCTGAGAAGAGAAATCATTCTTGGTCCACTTTTCCGCCGAGTTGCTCTTGGATGATGGCGACACGTTGGTGAGGCCGAGAGCAACAGCGCCCACGAGACCCGTGTCCAAGAAATGGTGCAATACCCTGGAATTCAGGTTCTCGTTGCCCGCGACATCAATGTAAATTCACTTTTGCAATGGTTCGCGCATCACGTCCGCTCCTTTGAATCCACCGTACTCCAGTACGTGGTCATAGAGTCCAAGCTTCTTTGTGAACTCGGCGTTTTTTCGGGACGTAAGGCCAACGACTTGTCTCGCGGGACCACCCGAAGTGGCACCCCGCTTACGGACAAGATATGCCAGGCAAAAGCTGTCTTAGCTGACGCAGATGAAATGAGGATGCGGGAGGCGCCGCCACGATATTGAGAGGCGTTCATCCAGTCCTCACACCAGAAAGAGGTCCAGAATAAGGGGCAGTAAAGCATAGCGAGATCCTCTACATCGGGTGATGGATTGTACAGGGGATCCGCAGGGCAGCTAGTGATTTGATTGTAGGGTCTTCTGTCTAAAGATTGTGAACGACGATAGGAAATTCGTACAGCGTGAAAGTACCTTCTCGCAAATGGGGGCGAGAAGCTGTGAACGCATATGGATTGACTGCTGAAACTGGGAGGGCGAGGAGACATGTAGGCTCACGCCATGGGTACTTGGCGATACACCTGATTCCGGAGCATCTGGCGCCTCGTGAAAATCGAAATATCTAGGAAGTACACCTTACCATTGTTAAACGAAGATAAACCTACCGGAAGTGAGGGACCTCGCCAAGAGCTTGGTAGGTGACATTGTTGGCGGAATATCCAAATCGCTCAACTTTGATTAGCACGTGGTCGGCAGGCAGAACAGCACTGTCTGGACGAGAGGCGGGGATGGCATATGGTCAGGTTTAATTGAGTGTTCATGGTAAGCTTTCAAAACTCCAACTGAAACGGGCTACGTCGGACGTCGGGCCATTGCAACCGGTGCTCGTTTCATGTCCCATACTTCGAGAAAATGAGTTATGCGGCATCCTGTTCTCAAGAAATAAACCCTTGGTGCTACAATTTGGGCTCGATCTGGTTATACAGTTTACAGTCCATACAGTATTGTCCGCGTAAGGGTACCAAGAGGACACGCTATCAGCATGCTGGCTAGCATAATAGTAGACATGACACATGAAGAAACAAGAGAGTCTCGGTTGTTCTCGAAGCGAGTGCAAATCAGTCTCATCGAAAGGGAATGGATTCCATAATGAGAGTGATGCGAGAAAGTATCAACAGTGATTTGCAGGGTATTGCGGAATGCACAGCAATAGGCAAACGAATCAGGTAGCTGATAAGCTGGGAATCTAATACGGGGGCTTCTTGAATTCGTCGTTGATAGCCTGTGCTTCAGGATCGAAATCGTCGCCTTGAATAAGTCTTCCCGTGGCATCGTACTCCAAGTCCGAGCGATTCACAAGAGAGTCCATCTACACACTTCATCAAACGGAACAACCACCATATCTGGAGGACAGACCTGTATGTGGACACTGTCTCCTTTTTTCACAGAGAAATGGTGAGACATCGAAGTGCCAAACCAAATATCCAGATAAAACACAGACGAAAAAATCTCGGCCTTCGGAGACGTAAAGTTTGTTAATCTCCGGACCGCCCGACTAGCCACTATCTAATTCAGGGTAAGTTTGTAGGGAAAGATTGTTCGACTAGTCTTCTTACGGTAGACAGGACTGCAGCGGGTACGTTTGCGATGATGGACGTGACTGGATTCAAGTTAAGCAGCATGAAAATCTAGCAGTCAAGACCAGTGATCAGTCAGGGTGCATCAGTTACGGAACATTGTACTCACGGTCGCAAGCAGGTTCGCCAAGAATCTGGGTACCAAATATTAGCTTTGAGCCAATTCGTTTAGGCGCATATATGCGGACTTACGCGATAATAAAGTAGATCAATCCATCATCGAATATGAGCTTGATGAGTTTGGATTGGCCGCTAGCAGGGAGTGCGAGTTTCCAGCCAGTCAGACACAGAACGGTGAAATCGAAAACCATGGAATAGATGAAGCTAATGGCGAGGATCTGATTCTCGGTGTACGTGATAACACAAGCACCGTCAATCCAGGCAGCCTTGAGAAGGATTCCGGTGGGGCGAAATATGTGAATGTCCAACAAACTGTTGAACTATGTATTTACCATGCAACAGAAGCGACCAGTGTCCCAGGATGACGAGGACGAGGAAGGCCGTGATATATTTGTTTTGCGACCACACTGCCATCCTGGAGAGCGAAATAAAGATTGTATAAAGAACATGATCGATAGGCTTACGTTCTGATCGAAAGGTTGATGCTCGCTAGTCCGATAGCGGCATTGCCAAATACCTGGTTAAAGGTATAGAGGCCCTGGCAATCGATTTCCGTCCTAACGTTGAGGGTAACGGCACTATGACGAAATTCTTCAAGATCGGCATCAACCAGAACGAAGAGAAATAATACTCACATTCCTATGAAGGCGAATAGCAGAAAGTAGCGACCCGCGAAATAAAATATCTGAGGAGGGTCAGTCACTGCGTGACTGACATGGTAAGCGAACGATCCTACCAATGGCCATCTGAACCTTTTCTGTCCGGAGAAGAACTGCCAATCAAAGTCCAAGGAAATGATAAACTCTCATCTAAATACCGACGGTGAGGTCAGGACGTATGAACGGCATCGAAAAGCGTGACTTACATGTAGAGCCCCAAGAGAGCGTGGATAAAATTGTTGAAGGCGACTGGGGGTGATATTGGTCAGTACGATACATACGGTACCCCGACCGACCTGAGTCGGTCGCTATCTCAGCGGGGGACTGCCAGTCTGCCATTGATCAGGGGGAATTGTTTAGGGAGACGGACAAGTGACGGGTGTGATGGGGGCAGGGGGAAGACCCGCTTTTAAAGGACATTGTCCCGTCACTTCGGCGGTGGCGATTGGTGGGCTTGCGAAGAGTGTTTACTCGGTGAAACTTGCATGGAATAGAGACCCCGCAGCTTCATTCGAGTCCCCTACACCGCCACGCGCAGCCCCTGCCCTGCTCAATTGACCCTCGAAATATCTTTGTCGATCTTGCGTTTCGAGGAGGATACTAGGCGCCAACCCGTGATATCGAAGACCGTCGTATTCAATCTCAGAAAAAGGATGCCGTGTAAATCCAAGTCAGGGTTGATAGGAATCGTAGACAACGACCCACCTGGCGTTGCTTATTCCGTGACACCTCCCCTGGCGAGCCAGAACGGAGAAGCAACGTTTTCAAATAGTTGTAAAACTTAAAATGCAGAGCTGAGCAATCTCTCGGAGTACACGTTGAATTTACGAATGAGAGAGAGTGGCACCGCGTTGACGCCGGCCTGCATGGTAATATCTCGTTAGTTTCCCGTCCACATTGTGAAGTTGGCGTCGGTACTATTGCCATTGGTGAGAACGCCCGCTCACCTCGCCATGGATGGTCCCAGAGCTTAGCGCCAAGATTGATACATAAATCTGATACTTCGTCTCGCGGCCGCCCAGGTTCCAATTCTGAACCCGTCCGAGGATTATAAGTGTCCGATAGCTAAGGCGTGATAGACAGCATACGAACCATCGTCATCCTTTTCAAGACACTTGTCAATATTGTATCTTCCTTTGCAACGTGTTGCGTCGCAGAGGAACGGATAGATGCTCGATGTGCGTTGAATAGTTTGCTCTGAAAGCAGCGTTTCCAGAACTTTGCTTCATAAAGCTATGTACGAAAGTCAGTATGTTACATGACGATGCGCAAGGCGAAAGACCTTGTCTGGTACGTTATCAGAAATTCTTCGAATATATATATATCGTGTACGAGTTGAGGAGTGATTACGATTTTGACCTCCCCGCCTTCTACTGTTTATGGGGCGGCAGTCACGGGTCTGGGTCGGCATAGCACTGCAGCCGCACGGTCACGACGCCACTACATCTATTGGTAGTGGCCCCACTTCGTGGGAGTCGGGGATTTCGACTGATGAGTCTCGCGCTCCGAGTAGGCCACATGCCGAGGTGTGGCCGTGAACGTAAAGTTGTGGCCCGCATCGTCGTTGAGAGAGCGTTCGAGTATCGCGTATGGATGAACTCACAAGGGGCGTCTTGGTGTGGTACGCGTACTGAGGATACCTTTTTACCATCCTGTGTCCATTGTACATGGCTGTTTCTTTGCGGACGACGGGGGACGATGGGTGGAAGTGAAAGCTGTGCAGTCTCTTGAAAGCGTTGGTATGTACTACCACAAGAAATTACCGCGCACACTCGAACTCACAGACAACCTGTCGTGTTCGATTTTGACTGGCCAGTCGCCGTTCTTCGCTCACTCGCACAGGAAGAGAATGACATGACACACCAGGTCCATGGCAGACCAAGACTCTGATCGATGGTTCTTTGAAGTCCGCACACCAGACCGTATTCGCAGGAAAATGAGAGATCGCCAGCGAGAACGATAGACTGACCTCGTGTGAGATCCAATCCGTCCTGGCTCTACCTCCTCCAAATCGTCCTGCAGGCCTTCAGCTTGGCCTCAAACCTACTGCACGCCGGTGCCGCCTCTCGAAGCTCAACCCCCGTTACGACTGGATAGGCTTCGTGCCAGTCTGAAGATTTCGTGTCTTCAGGAATCAGCAAGCTCTAGATCTTTGGATTTCGCATTCAAAGGTCTCTGCGTTGCGCGCTCTGTCATCATTTCCTCGGGCGTTCGTTTCTCATTGGCAGACGGGCTTCGAGCCAGTTCTATCGTCAGTCAGGCGAATCTGGGGCAGGCAAGGTATGTCTGTTCCTGACTCTCCCGGCTTGTTATGATTCATCTCTTTCGCGTCGAAGACGGCTCTCTTGAATGTGTTGGCAGAGCGCACCGAAATGGCAGGCGTTGTTTCGGGGACTCGACTCGTACTCTCCCGCGGGATTTCCGGTCCCAGACGTACGTGATCAGCACCCTCTTGAACCCATGCTCAAATGAAGCGTTTGTCAGCGGCTATTGTCAGAAAACAGATACTCACTTGGGAACAATGACAGTCAGAAAGCCCATGCTTTTCTTGCAAAGCTACCCCAGCCGTTTAACGTGCCGATATCTGAGAAGGAAGCATGGTAAATCATTCCTTTGGTCTCGTAGCGATATGCCGTTGATGGCTATTCTTGCAGCGTCGACGGGTGCTTGAAGATGAGTTAAGGTCAAGCTTCTTCTCACACACGCACCCACTCCCAGTCAAAGCCAGATACCCCAAGTCCCCAAGTCCACCCATTGTCACGACCTTTTCGCCACAGAACGTGGCCTGTGCCGTCTACTACGCACATGATGGACTTGTTCAGCTGACCAAAATCTCGCTGCGCCCCCCGTCAAAAACTTGTCCTCCTCTCCGAGCATGCCCCTCTTCCTCGCTCGCCCTGTCACGCTTGCAAACTAGTTCTATTCTCGCCGACCCCTCCCCACAACACCGCCGTCGCGCCTCCGGCTTTAGGAGAGTGCGCGACAGTCGCGACCTCCGTCCGTTTGTAAACAGCCATCCAGCCGGCAGGCGTGTAGATGCAAACAGCGTCG
>JBBPQH010000572.1:0-15151 GCA_038092475.1 Boletus tomentosulus | reverse complement strand
CTAGCTAATATACAACTTGAATGATCACCTACTCATACAAAAACTCAAACATTCATTGGAATTATATGGAAATATATACAATCATAACAAATTAATCAAAATAGCAAGAATTGGTATGAATTATCCATGGGAGGTTTTTCCTGATGTCAACTATCACGATCTCGCAGGTACCCTCTTGAGTCTTCAAGCTGGCTACTCCAAAGTTTGATTGCACCTTGGACTCAACCATCACATCGCACTCCAGCTTCACACGCTCCTCCATCCATCCTACCCCTTCAGTGATACCAGATACACTCCCTATGTTGACTGAGAATGTTACAATTGGGCGAGGCAGAAGCGCCACAAACAGCATGCCGCATGAAGTGAAACAAAAAAACCGCCCCACTACTCCTCATTTCCCCACCGCCGCACGCACTCTGCTCCCAGAGACCAAAGCTCTGACTGATGCAGAAATGTCTGGAAAATTTTCCAGGTACGACATCAAGGTGACCACAGAACCAAGCGAAACCAATGTGGGAAAATGGAAGGCAGTTCATTTGACACCAACCCTGCCCAACAACACTGGCAAAGCGGCGAAGAAGACTCCTGCTGAGTCACTCATCAATCCTGTCCATCTACAGATGAATGTTGCTGAGGGCCCATCTGTTACTAACAATATCTTTGTGATGGGCGCCCCAATATCACCTGTTGAGGACAAGAGGTATAAGCGCACCCTGAAAATGTTTTGGGGTAAAATTGGTGACTTGAATGTCAATCCCTCAGTCATTGATGAGATCTGGAAATGTGTGGATCTTACACATGCACCGGAGCAGTGGAAGCACATTTTGACCTCTTGTGGAGTGGCAGAACATTGAGCTGACATGGTAATCATGCTTATCCACACTCTAACCAAGGACAAGTAGGAGGTTCGTGTCATCACTAGATCCATAACCTTTGCCTAATAATTAATTCAATATACACAGGTTCAGAAATTTGGTTACTGTCTTCAAAGTTATCATGAAATTGCAATGATACTATCATCTTATTCAGCTTTCTGCAATATAAATAGTCTGCCCCGTCGTCACTTCCAGTGCGTGCAAAGTTTCGATGGCGAGAAACCCTTCTGCCAACAATTTGGTGTGTCCTCTACTAACAGACAAGGTCGAGCATCGCAAAGCACACAATGCATTTTTCGAAGTATGTAGTACTCCGAAGGGCAAGAGGACAAAGGAGTAGAGCCTAGTGGGAATACTCACTAGGTAGGTGAACATTGAGAATGGTAGTCAAGGTCTTGCTAGTAAAGCAGATAGAACAAAGAAGTGGGTGATAATTCGTTAGAGGGGAGATAGATAAGATCCCCTCTATATATAGTTTCTAGGTATTGTTTTTATCTATGTATGTATAACAATAGTGTCCAATAGGAGAAATAGCTCTTATCCAAGAAGCTAAAATACCTCATATCTACAACCTATCAAAAGTGATACAGTTATCAGCCAATAGCATGACATGAACAGTGTACCTGATCACATGACCCAAAGTCACATGCTTTGTGATAAAATAAAGATCAAATTATCCGATAAGATTAGATAATTAACAATCTCAACACTCCTCCTCACTGTTCATGTTGGGAATAGCATAAGGGTAAGACTCTGTCGTCCCTCTAGGAATTTTATCTTTCCTAGGTTCTTTGTGAATATGTCTACGAACTGTGAATTTGTGGGAACATAGAATAGTTCTACTTCACCATTTTCTACAGCTTCGCAAATACAGTGTTTGTTGAGATTATTAATTATCTAATCTTATCAGATAATTTAATCTTTATTATATCACAAAGCATGTGACTTTAGGTCATGTGATCAGGTACATTGTTCATGTCATGCTATTGGCTGATAACCGTATCACTTCTGATAGGTTGTAGATATGAGGTATTTTAGCTTCTTGGATAAGAGCTATTTCTCCTATTGGATGCTATTGTTATATGTACATAGATACAAACAATAGCTAGACACTATATAAGAGTGGAGATATTCTCTATCTCCCCTCTAACGAATTATCACCCACTTCTTCGTTCTATCTGCTTTACAAGCAAAACCTTGACTACTGTTCTCAATGTTCACCTACCTAGTGAGTATTCCCACTAGGCTCTACTCCTTTGTCCCCTTGCCCTTCGGAGTACTACATACTTCGAAAAATATGACTACTCACCCTCATAATTTCATAAGCTTGTTGATAAAGTGGAGCATAAGGATGGATTTCTCTGAGAGTGTTATGGAGATCCAGCAAAATAGCACCATCAAGTTGAGGGTTGCGCTGGACATGTCTATTGGTTGCCTCCCTGGGTCATAAATATAAAGCTGAGCATAGGATGGCTCTAATCCATCAGGTGGTATGAGAGATCCCATCAGGTGGTGAAGTGCACCATGAATGCGAAAAGATGCTGGGCCAGAACCTTGAATAGCAGCATTGTCTACATCAGTGCCAACAGAGGTAAATGCCAAAGTATTATTATATTGACGAATCTTCTTCAAGTCTTTGGCATCCCTAGGATCATCAAACAACTCCCGTAGAATATGTGGCCATTCCTGTATGTGAGGCAGATCAACTTGACCCTGAAGACAGCATATTCCAAAGTGTGGATTGCGAACACTTGAGTTGGAGAGCTTCTCTGAAATGAAGTGAAGAGCATGACAATGAGAACATTGAATTTTCATAGGTCCAAGAGAGTGCAACTCGACTGGCTCCATATATATTCTACCACCTGGTGGAACACGAATTGGAGACTGTGGATCATGATTGACATCATCAGAGTCACTGGAACTGGAATCTGATGGATCAGGATCAGGTGGTGGTGCAGGTGGTGTAGGTGGTGGGCCTGGAGATTGTGGAGCAGGTTCTGGTGAAGCCCTCCTAGGTATAGATGGTCTAAGAGATGGAGGAGGAGATGGAGATAGAGATGGAGATGGAGGAGGAGATCCAGCATCAGATAGTTGTAGCCTTTGTTGATCTTGCTCATATTGTTCTGCAGAGCGTTGACTATATTCATGAAGAGCTTCCTCAGCCAAAGCTTGTGAAAGCTGATGTATCTGATTTAATTCATTTTCTTGCTGAGACTGACGGATTGCCTCCTGCTCATATATTATCTCCTGCTGCTCCTGCTCCAATAGTCTTTGTTGCTCCAACTCTTGTTGATGTTGTGCTAGCTGCTGCTGCTCCAAGAGTCTCCGCTGCTCCAACTGCCACTGGTATTGTGCTAGCTGCTGTTGCTCCATGAGTCTTTGTTGTTGCAACTCATGCTGACGTCGTGTCAATTGTTGTCGCTCCAACTCTTGCTGCCTTTGTATATTCTGTTGCAACTCCAATTGTCTCTGATGATCAATTTGCTGATATAGTTGCCTTCTATGCTCTATTTCCTCAAGACCAGCTTGATCATTGATGGTCTGAGTAGTAGAAGAATGTCAATTAGATCTTCTATTACGCTGATTTTGATGAGTAGCATTGAAGTTTCCCATCAATCTAGCATTGTAATCCACTCTTTCAGGAATATTCCCAGGCTGTTGAGGTGGTATAGCAAACCCTTGATAGCCCATATAATATGGCTGGGCAGGTAATGCAGCAGGTGGCCACATCGGAGGTAGGGTAGGTGGATTGAAATAAGGAAATGGTGCAGCAGGGGGTGGTGGTGAGGGTGAGCGTAGACGACGCATCCTCTGAACATGATTATGTTCAATCTGATGGCGTGGTATACCTGGGTATTGATTCACAGGTACTGGAGGATGGTACTGAATTTTTAATCAATATCATATAACAAATATATGACCATGACATACCATCAAAGCATTAGGATTATTCTGAGGATTTGGTTGTTGTGGCTGGCGTCGTCTGGGTGGTGAACCCATTTGACGTTGTTCATGCTTGTTACAGGGTCACTTTTTACTCCTAAACATCTATGCTTCCAAACGACCAAGTGTCATTATCTTATCCTTCATCTTATCTAATCTAGATCATCAAGGGAGTACAGCCAGGCTAGACCATAAGTGCTGGCCCTGATCCGGACCCATCTAGAAGCATGCCGTCATCTATGACATCATGGGCTAGACCTGCTGTATGTTTCCTCATGTCATACATGTGTTGCTGTGCACACATGTATCCCTCATTCCATTCATATCGTGCCGTGCACATCACATGCCACACGTCTCATGGATATACCTTTCGCCCTGTGGGTATAGGGTATGGACTTATTAGATACTGATCGGATAGATCCGGTCACAACATGTACATACAAGTAGTTTAGTATATAAGCCAAGGACCCAGCTGGAGACGTCCTCCAGTCTGGTTCTCCTTGGAGTTCTACCTCTAAGCCAGTCCCCTCTAAAGTCTAAGCTGTCTAGTGCAACCTGACAAGTCCTAGTGGCTTAGGGTTGTTTCATTAGAACCAGACTTTTTTCATCGTCACCTTGCACTCCCGCCACGTTGGCACCCCAAGAAGCCCAAGTTCCTTTTTTAAGATGGCACCCACGAAGTGCGTACTTACGAAAGCTTTTTGGAGAAGACAGTCTAACTGAGACAACTAGTGTCTTCATCCAACAGCTTACGCCGATCCTGCCTCCCGCTTCGCGATCCGAGGAGTGGCCCGTACTTGTACGCCGCTCATGTCGTTATAGACCCAGTCAGGTCTTTGACCCCGCAAGGAGAGGAACCTCCCAGAGCAGAGGCTACCGGGAGCGTGTTGCCACAGGCATCGCTCACGTCTGCAAGTTCATCGCCAACACCGGCCACAGCATTCTTAAAGTCGCTCGAGCACGAGCTCACCTTAGACTTTCTACTCACCGTACCAGAGAGTATAGACAGGACAGATCAGAGACTCGAAGCCGCCATCTCCACTCTTACCAGATTGGAGCACCTGAACAACTTACCCCACTTGCCCGTCGAGCCAGCTCTGTCACTCTCCCTCGAAGCCTATACTCCCTCATGTGTCCTATCCGAGGACCCCAACGACCAAGAACCACTTCACCCCTCAGAAGAACCTGAGGTGTACTATGTCCCTCCACGCCCCCATTTCTCACCTGAACTCCGCTATCCAATGGAGTCAGTAGAAGAAGAGGTCAAACGAGAAGCCTCTCCCATCGTCCTCCCCCTTGCTACAGTCAAGTGGGAATACTCGGAACTATCAGAGCTAACACCGCTCCTTGAAGAAGAGGATAAGGAGAATGTTGAACCTCCTCGTAAGAAGAGAAAGAAGTGGGTGGAGATTACACGGCCATTGCTAGGAAGCATAGCCAAAGACGATCATATAGTACTACGTGCCTGCAATCCGCTAAAGCCTCGGATCAACTACAAATACTAAAAGTAACATACATTTTTGAAGCACCATGTCGAACGACATCGCCCAAATCAGTGATCAAACCCTCCCTTATGAAGAAAGAATGATTGCTCTCGCAAGTTGGATGCAAGACAGCGAGATATTTTCAAAAACACTCCAAACGACGATAGTCGTACAACAAACTAAGATCGAACAACAAGAGGGCATCATCGAAGCCCATGTCACGCATATCACCAGCTTTAACTGGTGGTTCAATAAAATGAGAGAAGCACCAGAAAAACCCACGCAATCATCGCGAAGTAACAGAAAAGTCATGGTCTTTGCCTACCCTGGAGCCTATGACGGCTCATTCGCCAAATTCAATGAATGGTGGGCAAAGATGCAAGGATGGCTGGAAGTTAACAGCCACTCCATTGAACCCGGCTCTTATGATGCCATGGTATCCGTCCTCTCGAGATTGCAAGGGCGCACTGCCAGCCCATTCGCACAAGTTCGGCTCTAGAAAGACCAAACCTATAATTGGAAGACGCTCGAAGGGGAGATGACCTCCCTCTTCAAAGGAAACCTGGTAAAAGAGCGAGCTCTTGAAAAGCTCGAAAACATGTACCAGAAGCAAGATCAGTCGATTGACTCCTTCCTAGTCGCCTGGGAAGTAGAATACACAAAAGCAGACATAGGCGACTCCCAAGTCATTCAACTTCTGGAAACGAGAGTACAGAAGTACATCATTGAAAGGATTTGGGAAAGGAACGAGAGAGAGACTGCCGGAGAAGACAATCCCGATGCAGTTCACAATCTGCTGAGAAAGATCTGGGAAACCAGACTTAACAGAGAAGGGATCAATATGATCCGAGGGCATACGAAGCAGCATACGCAAAATTATCAACAAGGAAGGTCCAAGTCCAGGGACCCTAATTCCATGGACATCGGCACGGCAAGCGCCCCAAGAACCAACAGCTGCTTTAATTGCCGCACACCAGGGCACATGGCACGCAAGTGCCAAAAGCCAAAAATAGAATGTCTCCTTTGCAAATGGCTCGGGGGTAAATACAAGAAAGAATGTTGGAGAAATACCGGTGGACAGCCACAGCAGCAGGCACGTGCTGCAACCTCCTAGGATGAGGTTAAAAGCCCACAAGTGCAAGCTGATGAGCATCAGCAGCAGCAACAAGGGCACAACCCTTTCAACGCTCGACAAGGAAAGAGCTGGGAGGAGACCTGTGCGTATTTCCACGACTATGAAGAAAGCCGCAACAAGGGAAAAGGTCGTGCCTAAGGGATAATACTGGGTATCCTAAAGGTGTAAGTACTAAAAAGGTAACATTTGCTTTGGACACGCACAATTCATTTTCGATTCTTTCTCCCACGGACAATTACAATAGTATTGATTCTTCTTTGCCGCTAGAGGAGCCCAAGTTATCTTGGCTCGCCGGAAGCGTTAAATCTGGGCTTAATTCCTCTTTTCCCCATGAAGAAGTTCACGTGACCACTGACAAACAAATCCCAGATGAAGGCTTATTTTGCAGATCAATTATAAAAGATGAGCTCAACATCAAGCTTCGTATAAAACCAAGCAAACAAAAACAGTTCACCAAGGTCTCGGCTCTCCTTGACAGTGGAGCCAATGTTGTATTTATAGATTGGACCTTTGCAGAGAAGCTCAAGTTACCGCTTATCCGGTTAGATCAGCCGATCAAAGTATTTAATGTTGACAGAACCAAGAACTCCACTAGAGACATCACTCATGCCACCAAGCTCACCCTCGAGTTCAAAGGCCACCGTGAGAAGGTGTTAGCCGAAGTCACGGACTTAGGCAAACAGCAAATGATATTGGGTTATTCTTGGCTCAAAAGGCACAACCCAGACATTAACTGGCGCACTGGTGATGTAACCTTAGAGTGTTGCCACAAAGAGTGTAGATCGCTCCAAGAGAAGTCTGTGTTCACACACCTCGTTGAGCAAGAAGAATATGATATCCAATATCAAGTTCTTGCTACCATTAAGTGTATAGAAGAAGAAAGAAACATCGCTGTTGGACAGGCAGTCGATGATAGATTAAAGAAACTCTTAGACGAAAAGAAACCTGCCGAAGAACTAGTACCAGAGGAGTACCACAAGTTCATCTCGGTTTTCCAGGAGAAGAAATCAGAATGAATGCCCACGAGGAAGGCATGGGATCACGTCATAGACCTCAAAGAAAGCTTCATACCCAAAAAGGGAAGAATGATTCTGCTATCCTATGACGAACAGAAGGAAGTTTCCGATTGGCTAGATAACCAATTATGGAAGGGTTACATACACCCCTCCAAGTCTCAACAAACTTCGCCTGTATTCTTTGTACCAAAGAAAGATGGATGCAAATGCATGGTACAAGATTACAGATATTTAAACGAACACACTGTACGAAACAACTATCCACTCCCTTTGATATCCCAGCTAGTGGATCGCCTTCAAGGGGCTAAGTTGTTTACAACATTAGATGTTAGATGGGGTTACAACAATGTACGCATCAAAGATGGGGATGAATGGAAAGCAGCCTTCACTACCCACAAAGGAATCTACGAACCCCTCGTTATGTTCTTCGGATTATGCAATTCCCTTGCTATGTTTCAAACCATGATGAACGAGCTATTTGCAGATATGGAAGATGTCGTTGTTGTTTACATTGACGACATTATGATTTTCACAAAAACAGACGATCCAAAAGAGCATGCAAAGATTGTGAAGAAAGTACTGCAGAGACTGCAGGAAAATGATCTTTTCGCTAAACCCGAAAAATGCCACTTTCACATGAAGGAAGTCGAATATCTAGGAATGGTAGTTGGTGCCAATGGAATCAAGATGGACCTCAAGAAGGTCTCGGCAATCTTAGATTGGCCGGCTCCCACGAATGTCAAAGGAGTCAGAAGTTTCCTTGGCCTTGCCAACTTCTACAGACGTTTCATTAAAGATTATGCGCAAGTCGCATGACCCCTGAATGATCTATTAAACAAAGATATTCCCTTCGTATGGAAAGAAGAGCAACAAGCAGCATTTGACATGCTTAAACATAAATTTACAATGGCGCCAATCTTGGCGTACCCCGATATAGATTGCAAATTTAGGTTAGAAACCGACACTTCAGATTTCGCCACCAGAGCAGTGCTCTCCATCCTCAAAGAAGACAAATGGCATCCTGTAGCGTTCTCCTCTCATAGCATGAGTCCACAAGAAAGGAATTACCCGATTGCAGATAAGAAGATGCTGAGCATCATCCGAGAATTGGAAATATGGAGACACTACCTAGAAGGAGCCAGAGATCAATTTGAAATCTGGAACGACCACGCAAATTTGCAATACTTTATGAAGGCCCAAGATCTAAATCGTCGGCAAGTCCGATGGGCACAATACTTAACCCGATTCAACTACCTCTTTGTCTATAAGGCAGGAGCTACGAATGTCAAGGCAGACGCACTCTCTAGACGAGAAGACCATGCTATTGGCATAGAAGAAGATAACAAAGGAATCACTATGATATTCCCGGAGTGGATACAAACTGCGAAAACAGTTACAATCCAAGATGAAGGGGCCTTATTACGTTCACGCATCTTTAAAAGGTTGACTAAGCTCAAGGAGAGCGACGTCATAAAGTTATGTAAAGAAAGAACATCTGTGAGGAACGCAATGGCTTCCTCTATGATCTAGAAGGAAGAATGTTTGTGCCAGACACGACGTATCAAGATCAGGACGACCTCAGATTGGAAGTCCTAAAGTTATCCCATGATTCCCCGATGCGATAGATGCGCTCAGATGAAAGGAAGCAACCAGGCTATGCCTGGTTTATTATTACCACTTCAGATTCCCTACGGACCCTGGGTTGATGTATCTGTCGATTTTGTTATAGATCTCCCGCTTTCAGCAGGACACGACTCGGTGCTCGTCATCGTTGACCGATTTTCCAAAGAAGTTGTCTTCACACCATGTGTCAAGACCACCTCGGCCCTAGATATGGCCAAACTTTATTTAAATCACGTATGGAAAAATCACAGGTTACCCGGATCCATTGTATCGGATCGCGGACCTCAATTCACAAGCCAGGTCATGAAGGACATATGCAAGTGCTTGGGAATATCCCAAAAATTAAGCACCAGATACCACCCCCAGATGGATGGTCAGATGGAACGGATGATCAGAGATCTCCAGGAATATTTAAGATTATTTTGTTTAGAAAAACAGGACGAGTGGTTAGAATGGTTACCACTCGCTCAATTTTCATATAACTCAAAGAAGCAAGCTTCTACAAAGAAAACCCCTTTCAAAGTAACTCGCTCCTATCAACCAAGAATGGGATTTGAGCAACGCATCTCTAAGGCACCAGCTGCCTCTGGATTTACAGATGCTATGGAAGCTACTTTGAAAGAAGCAAAGGCAAACATCTTGGAGTCCCAAGAGCGGATGAAACTCCAAGCCGATAAACATAGACGAGAAGCTCCCACTTACCAAGTCAGAGATAAAGTGTGGTTATCCACAACTAATTTAAGGTGGACACACCTTTCAAGAAAGCTCACGGAATGATGACTTAGCCTGTACGAAGTCACGGAACTCGTAGGCCCTAATGCTGTGCGGCTTCGTCTCCCACACTCCATGAGAATTCACAATGTCATGAATATCTCACGTGTTAAACCATACAAAGAAAGACTGCCCAGACAACCTGTGGTTGCTCCTAGTCCTGTTAAAGTCACGGACGACCGTGATGATTATATGAAGTTGATATTATTATTGACTCTCAATACAAGGGAAGACACCTTGAATACCTCGTCCATTGGAAGGGGTATGAAGACACTGATCGCACATGGGAACTGGAGGGGAACCTTCTCACGACAGCCCCAGAGGCTATTTCTGCATTCCACCTCTCCCACCCGGCCGCCCCTAGGAAGCTGCACATCACTCATTCAGCATTCATTACTTTGTTTAAACCTTACGAAAACCATACACTTGCCCACGGGTCTCCTTTTGATCGCCTGGAAGTCGATCCATAGGAGGGGAGTAGTGTTACAGGGTCACTTTTTGCCCCTAAATGTCTATGCTTCCAAACGACCAAGTGTCGTTATCTTATCCTTCATCTGATCTAATCTAGATCATCAAGGGAGTACAGCCAGGCTAGACCATAAGTGCTGGCCCTGATCCGGACCCATCTAGAAGTATGCTGTCATCTATGACATCATGGGCTAGACCTGCTATATGTTTTCCTCATATCATACATGTGTTGCTGTGCACACATGTATCCCTCATTCCATTCATATTGTGCCGCGCACATCACATGCCACATGCCTCATGGATATACCCTTCGCCCTGTGGGTATAGGGTATGGACTTATTAGATACTGATCGGATAGATCCGGTCACTACATGTACATACAAGTAGTTTAGTATATAAGCCAAGGACCTAGCTGGAGACATCCTCCAGTCTGGTTCTCCTTGGAGTTCTACCTCCAAGCCAGTCCCCTCTAAAGTCTAAGCTGTCTAGTGCAACCTGACAAGTCCTAGTGGCTTAGGGTTGTTTCAACGCTCAGCTTGGCAAGCAGCTTGTTGTGCTCATTGTGGGAATGTAGGAGGTGTAGTCCTTATTATTATCAAATTAGATATGTTGTGGTACACATATAATGCACCATTACACACATTGTTTTGTTCACTTCAAGCTCAATATTATATTTGACTGTTTTTGTTGCAAGTTGAACTGCAAATCACTGCAGTTGAACTGCTAAATGCATTAGAAAAGAGGCTATTTGCATCTTTTACCAATGTATGTACCCACAAATGCTCAACACAGGGCTGCAGGGGAAGGGTTTGATTGCAATCACTCGAGTTAGCAGCCCTTGTGTAGTAATTTTCCTGGACCCTTTAGGGGACAGGTTGTTGTGGGGTGAATTATATAAGTGCTTATGTAAATTAGGCATCCCCTGCTGTGCAGACCTGTGCATCGCACGTTCACACGGGAATACTGTGGCGTGCACAATCGCTTTTCTGCCACATTTCTCAATATCAACATCTTCCTTTGTATCGTTAGTCTTGTGACTTTCATTTTTTTTTTTGACATAGCAGAGACGTATTCAGATGTATTGGTGGTTTTGGACATATGTGACAGTGAGGACGTCTTCGTTGACACTGGCGAATGGTGTGAGGTGTCCTGCGCAGCATTGCAAAACAAGTTTGGATGTGTTGGTACGATTGACTCCACATCAGCAAATTCAGAGGTCACTGTACAGTTGTGTACAGCTGGCTACAGTGCTTACAACACTACAGCAAGGTCCCCCCTGTACAGCTCTGTGACAGGCCATCACATGGCTGTCACAGCGCCCACAGCGGCACAGACAACTATAGCCGACAGACATGACAGATACGAACAGAATCCCAGACAAGTACAGGAGACCAATTTTTTGGGGCTCACACTAGATCACTTGTCTAAATCATATGTATTTTGTAATGTATGTAGTACAGGCATACTACAAATAACTACCTAGTCTCGTCATCGCATCCTGGTTGTCACATCGTCCCCCTCGCGTTCTCCTCATCCTCAGTGCGTGGTGGCAGTCACGACCTCCTCATTACAGCCCCATTCCATCGCCGTCGTTGTTACCGTTGCCACACCGTCACTGCGCGGGTGACGTGGGTGCGATTGCTTGACCTCGTCCCTTCATCGTCGTTGTGTCATGAGCGGCACGTCGAACGAGCCATTGGACTCGTTCAACAACTGGGGAGCATGCGGAGGTGGTGGGTGGTGGGCTCGTTGACAGCCTGGGTGGTGAGTCGCATCCCCCTCATCGCGTCGAGGTCGTCGTGGTGTCTTCGCCATGCCATCCTCGTCGTGTCATGGTCGTCGCGCATCCTGTCCCCCTGGTCGCATTGTGGTTGTCGTGTCATCCTCATCACACCGTCCTCGTTGTGCCCTGGTTGTCGCTGTGTCAGCCTCCTGTCGTCCTCCAGTCCTCGTCCTCCTCTCCTCAACGTGTCGTCATTGCGTCCATCACATTATCGTGGTGGTCGCGTCCACATCCCCCGTTCTCGCTGCGTCCTGCGTCTGTCGCGTCGTGGTTGTGGCCTGTCGTCGAGCGAGCCGTTGGACTCATCGACAGCTGGGAAGGACGTGGTGGTGGTGGGACGTGCGTCGAACAAGCCGTTGGGCTTGTTGACTGCCAGGGGATGCATCGTCGTTGCTGCGCCAGGTGGTGTGGGTGCCATCCCACGCGAGTCCGTCGTCATCATTGTGTCGTTGATGGCGGTGGGCCATCGACGACATTGTGTCGTCGTCGTCATCTCGACGGCTGAGGAGGACGTGGGGGTGGCGGGTGGTGCGTTGAATGAGCCGTTGGGCTCTTCGACAGGTTGGGGTGGCAAGGAAGTGGTGGGCGGTGGTGGAGATGGGGCGTGCACTGAGGGAGCCGTTGGGCTTGTCAACGCGTCGTTGTGATGTTGCGGTCGTGGTCGTTGCGACCTTGTCCTCGACACATTGCCGTCGTCGTCGTCCCCCTCGTGGTTGTGATGTTGCAGGAGCGGTTGTTGTCGCAACCTCATCCTCGATGCATCATTGAGTGGTTGGGCTCGTCGACGGCACGGGAGGGCAAGCGGGTGGTGGGTTGAACGAGCCGTCGACGGCTGGGAGAGATGTGGGGGGTGGTGCGTCGTGTCTCCACCCTCGCCCTTGTCGCCGTTGCATCAGGTGGTGCCAGGTGTGGGTGCGGCCGTGCATGTGTCGTCGTCGTGGTGTTGATGGCATCCAGCCATCGACGACATCGCGTCGTCGTCGTTGTGTCCCTGCACTGGTCCCGGTAACAGAAGTGTAGGATACCTTCTGCTTGGTGTGCAGTACAACGATAGGGATAGATGTAGAGTGATGAGACTCACTCTTCTAACAGTCTCTTGGTACGGAGTCAAATAGCGATTGGTAGATTCAGAGGATGAGTGAAAGAGATAAGATATCGGGTATCTGAATCAATTGAATAGTCTAATCTACATCTTACGTTACATGCTGTATTTATACGATAAGATAAAGAGGAGATTGAATCATCATGTGATCAATCAACGATGATTGTTGATAAATGCACAGCCATGCACAGTCGTGCACAGTCAGTCCGCAGTAGATGCGCAGTCAACTGTGCAATGCACAGTTGATGATGTCATGCGCAGCATGGATCAGTCCAGATTGTCCCTGGACTGTGCCTTAGTCATTATTAGTAATGCTGACATAATGATGTCAGTAAGGCATGTCAGTAAGGTTACTGATTACGTCTACTGATCACGTTCACTGATCACTTAGTGTGACTGACTAGTGATCAGCGTGACTGACTTGTAACTACTAGCTTAACTCCATTAGGAGTTTTTCCTAGTGTTTCGTCACGGAGGACACGCTTGAAGTGTCTAGGAGTGATCGGAGTTTTTCCCAGAGTTCTTTTGTGGATCCACATGCCTCTGTTTTGAGTAACAGGGGGTCGGAGAGCCGTTCTTGTATGATTCCGTGGGCTTTTTCATCATGGGCTTCCCACTCAAGGACATCGGCTGCATTTGTCGATGTGAGGGAGGGTTTCGTGGTGGTACCGGAGACAACTCTGTAGACTCGGTTGCTTCGGAGTGCTCGGGTGACTTTCATTTTCCACAGAGGGAAGTTTTCAGGTCCAGTTAGGATTTCAGCAGTTTGAATGACATTGGATGGCATAGCCAAGTGATGGGGGAGGTGAAGTGACAGAAAAATATTTATTTTCTGACAGGAATGTGATTGCCGAAAGCTGAGCTGGGTGAGGCGAGGATATTTTCTGATGTGTGTCAGATGGCCAGTAGCTGGACTGTGTTCAGAAAAGAACAGTGAGAAGTGTGCTGAGGGATGTGCGAGTGCTGAGTTGTTTTGAGTTCAGCGTGTGCCAACAGGGCTCATAACCTATTAAACTCCAAGTGGTCTGGGCTAGTAAAGACCAGAGTAGACCAGAGCTCAGATGCTGCCAAGTGGGCAAGAACGACTTAGTATTTACCTAGTAAAGACCAGAGTAGACTGGAGCTATGGTACATGAGTCTCAGAGGTAATATTGACTATAGAGCAACTCACCTCAGATGCTGCCAAGTGGGCGAGAACAACTGAGGTGCTATGGAGAAGTGAAGGGTATATATAGTAAGTGGTGAAGGCACACTCGTACCTCAATGTAGGGATGCAATGGTAAGGTGTTACCGAGTGGCAAAGAAAAGAACATGTTCCAGAGTTGGTGAGGCAACTCCGGACACAGGGTAATAGACAGAACAAATAAAAAGCTCTGAAGTTCGTAGGTCACTCCGGAGTTGGTTGTATCTTAACAGGTACCCTTGGTGGATATACCCTTGGTACTCTTAGGTATCCTCAGTCTATTTGTGGTTTAGAATGATCAATTGACTATAATAGCAAAAGTTGATTTCACATATTTTATATTGATATGATATGATATACCCTTACCCTCCACTCTCCAAGGGTATCCCATACCCTTGACAATCTCTAGCTGGCATAAGAGGGTCTGATGTGTTAGCATAGATACTATCTAGAGTTGGACTTGGTGAACGAGAGGGAATCAGAAGGGCTTCAGCTATGGTTGTTGATGTGCTTCGAAGCAATGAACCAGAAGAGGTATCCTCAATGGCAAGTGAGAGACTTGAGGATTTCGGGGAAGTACTTTCCCCACTTGCAATGGACAACGAGGGGTCAGTGGATGAAAGGTCGCGTGAAACAGTAGTAGGGAAATCATCTGAGGGTAGGGAATACCATGGGTATGGGTAACCCACAAGGGTCTGGGGTGGGGGTATGTCGTGGGTATGGGTGGGGGTATGATTTCTGGATACCCATACCCTCACATACCCTTGG
>JBBPQH010000571.1:0-15151 GCA_038092475.1 Boletus tomentosulus | reverse complement strand
TTTCTATTTCCGTCGAGGGTCTCTTCTACTCGGCCTTCACGCTCAATTTACTCTTGTGGATAGACATTGAGGTAGCTGTTCGGAAACCGTCAAAAGGGGTTCGATCATCCGACTATCGCTTCCAGACGGACAATGTGCGGATAGCTCTTTTTTTCCTATTTTTCGTACAGGTCACCTTCTTTGGAACTGGAAAGTATGTCTGTGTTGCATGTGTGCAATTCTCTGATGTTGACTTGTCTCACTTTTAGCGTTGCATCTATATCGTGAGTTGTACTGGATGGCTGGCGTGATGTGTTCTCATATCCATCCAGTTCAACGTTCTATATAGAGCCTGTATATCGTCTTGTTCCTGTATTCAACCCTTTTTTGATGACTGCCTTGTTGGTTGGTGGTTTTGGATTTTAGATTTGTTCGGCCACTAATCGAAATCACGCAGCTAGGAATGACGATGACATTCTTTTTGAATGTGACAGATACTGGTGAGAAATATCAGCCCTGCCCCCCATTTGTCGACTGATGTTGGCAACAGGATCCTGGCTGGAGATTGGGCAATCCATCAGCTTCTTGTTAGAAACTTTCATAACTTCCTTTAACGGACATTGTACATATATAGTAAGCACTGCTTGGTCCGTGTGCCATACACAAAGGTATATAAGTAGCTGTACTTGTCATATATTCTCCATCTTGAGAATATCTATTCACTTGATCCATTAGCTCAATTTGAGTGATTGGTCGAGAATCCTTACATTATTCTCAAGATATTCCTCTTGTTGCCCGCACTTTGCGCTCGACGCTCTTGCCCGTCATTCCCTCACTAAACCATCCAACCTTGCCTGTGAATCAAGGACACTTCTGTTCGGGTTCCTGTCCACCTACCCCATCACTGTCACCACCACCATCTGTCTACCATTCCGCGACTTCTTCAATGACTTCAGTGGTTCTGCCTCTGGATCTTCCAATGTCTCCGCACCCGCAGCCCTGCTACCGTGCCTGCCGTCTTGCAGCTTTCACTAGCATCGTTGCCGCCCTCCTAATCTGGAGAGCCCTCGTGTAGAAAAACTGGAGATCATTGCACTCCTTATCCTCGCCTACATCCTCTACACCTACCCGCCAAAGGCAGTCTGCTGCGGCATCGCCCAAGTCGTTATCCTTTCCGTTCTTCTTTGTTTAGCCTTCAATCGGGTCTAGTCTACACCCGTCGTTGTAAGTACCGTCCCTGCCGTTAAACCTGAGTCTGGCAGACTCTGCGTAGTGGTCGCAACCCACTTTGGACAAACACTGAGCCCACATTTGCATATACGGTCGTTCGCCATTATAAATATGAATAAAGTTGCTTCTCCCGATAGTGCACTATGGGGTGTATTAGCAGAGCACTAGAGGCTGCTACGTAAAAGGGATCCGATAACCTTTGCTGTTCGCGTGATTACAGTTATTGTCACGTCGTTTCGCTTGACGTATCAAGTGCCCGTAGCCAGGGTTTTCCGGTTCCTTTGCACCCTCACGTACCTCAAAAATCGGTACAATCCATAAGACGTCTGGACTTTTAGTTTACATTTTGTACTTTCCCTACATCACATTCCCGCCTTCAGTCCAGAAACAAGCGAAGTCTTTCGAGTAACTTGTTGACCGTACTCTGCAAATCATATAAATCCGCTTTCGTTCCTGGAATAGACTAGCCATCTATTGCTCGGAAAAACACATACATCTCTCCAGTGAATGTTCAGTAACTTTCGAGATCCACCACCTATTGACTCCAAATCAGAATTTGGATCAGAAATGGGTCATGAAGGAGAAGAAGCTGTTCCTCCCGCACCACCTGCTCCTCCCGCACCACAACCTCCCCAACACATGCCAAAACTCGGCGCAAACTATATGCCATGTCCCGACCATTACAACGGTGACAAAACAAAGTTTACCACTTGGTGGCGAACTGTCGCCTTGTATTTAGGAGGATTCGAGGAAGGAATACCAAACAACAATCAAAAAGTTATGCTGGTACTATCATTCATGAGAGAAGGATCAGCAGCCACATTCGTGAATCTCTTCGTGTCCAATCATGAAGACGACCTCGAAACTGTGACTTTCCAGGAATTCATGAGGCTTGTAGAAATGAATTTTGAGTCCAAATCAGTCAAAAGAAATGCTCGATTGGAGCTAATGACTTGAAAACAAAAAGCCAATGAATCCGTCAAAGAGTACATTGTCATCATCGAACAGTTAATTCAGGAGGCAAAACTAAGCACACTCTTGAATGGACCCATCCTCATTGATGTCCTACGAAACGGGGTAAAAAACAACATTGTCGAGCTGGTCCGCATGTTTGCTTGTCGATGAAGTTGAGATCCCAAAGATTAAGTTCAAAAGGCTTGGCCCTGAAGCAGGAAAGCCAAGCAAAGGAAGTGAACACAGCGCAGGAAATGACTTATACAGCACTGAAAATAAAGAAATACTACCAAGGAAAAGAATGGTAGTAAGCACACAAATAGCAATAGCAGTTCCAAAAGGCACCTACGGACGGGTGGCACCCCGAAGTGGTTGGCAGCCAAACACGAAATTGATGTTGGAGCAGGCGTCATCAACACAGACTATAGAGGAGAAATAAAAGTCCTCCTAGTAAATAATTCGGACATAACGTTCAACGTCAAAACAGGTGATCAGATTGCCCAATTAATCGTCGAAAAAATAGAAACAGACGATTTTATAGAAAAAGAAACCCTCGATGAAACGGATCAAGGAAACCAAGGTTTTGGATTGACGGGTGTTGAAGCTGCTGCTTTGTGCACTCCACCAAAGATTAAAATCTTGAAGAGAGAAAAAGACAATATGCGTGCAGCTGAGCACCGCGAGTCTCCACCTGCTCTAAAAAAGACGGCTAATATCCAAAACACGTGGTTGAACACGGTAGATCCCTGGTCTGCCCAATGGATTAAAAGAATGGCAGACAATACGGACGATGACCATGTCGTAAAACACTTAAAATCCTTCGTACATGAATCGAGAATAGACGAGGTGACGCCTCGCCTTGTAAGACAAATAAAGACAATAGGGGAAGTTGAAGCTCAGTTCACGCTTCGAGAACTCCAAAACAAACCTCGATTTGTACAAAGAAAAAGATTCGATAACACATTCAAAGTTTCTATAAATATTTTCACCCCATCCGGAGAAAAAGTCAAAACAATAGCATTAATAGACTCTGGATGTACAGAAACAACGATAGATACAGCGTTTGCAAAAGAAAAGGGATTGATATTGCATATGTTACCAATACCTATCCCCGTGTATAATGCAGACGGATCAATAAACAACGGAGGATTGATAAAAGAGTTTTCTACAATGGAAATGCATATTGGTGAACATCATGAACAAATCGCCATGGCCATGACAAACCTAAGTACACATTCAATCTTCTTGGGTTACAATTGGTTGCAAAAACATAACCCAGTCATTGACTGGAAAAAGAAAACTCTATCATTCACGTGTGACGATGACCATGTTCCCAGTCTAATTCCCACCGAGGAAGATGAGGAAGAAGAAGACGAACGACTATTCGCTATTGAAAACAGATATATCTGAAATCTTGCCACAGAATTGGCAATTATCGGTGGCAAACAGAAAAGATCGAAAACTTTTGAAGAAACCATACCAAAAGTCTATCATGAATACAGAGACGTCTTCGAAAAAGAATCGTTTGATGAGCTTCCCCCTTGACGACCTTGGGATCATGCTGTGGAACTACTTCCTGGAGATCACAAAATTGACTGTAAAACTTACAATCTCACAACGGTCGAACAAAAAGAACTTGATGATTTCCTCGAAGAAAATCTAAGAACCGGAAAGATCCGCCCTTCCAAATCTCCCTTCGCATCCGCATTCTTCTTCGTAAAAATGAAGGATGGTAAACTCCAACCAGTCCAGGATTACCGAAAACTCAATGATATTACTATCAAAAATCGGTATCCACTTCCATTGATATCTGAGTTAGTTGACAAACTCAAAAATGCTAAATACTATACCAAACTCGATATCAGATGGGGATACAATAACATTCGGATGAAAGAAGGAGACGAATGGAAGGCAGCCTTCCGAACAAATTGAGGATTGTTCGAACCATTAGTAATGTTCTTCAGATTAACCAATTCACCAGCTACTTTCCAAACAATGATGAATCACATCTTTCAAGATCTGATAAATAATGGAAAGGTAGTTGTGTATATGGACGACATAATGATCTTCACCAAAACTCTGGACGAACATCAACGAATTGTCAAAGAAGTGCTTCAAATACTACAAGAAAACAAGTTGTCATTGAAATTCACCAAATGCGACTTTGAAGCAATGGAAACAGAGTATTTAGGGTTGATCGTATCCGAAGGACATATCAAAATGGATCCTCAGAAAGTAAAAGGTGTTGTTGAATGGCTGACCCCCACCACGAAGAAACAACTCCGTGGATTCCTAGGTTTCATGAACTTCTATCAAAGATTCATTAAAGATTTCACACAAACCACCCGGCCATTAAACGCCCTCACCTCCATAAACAAAGAGTTCGTCTGGGATGATGCATGTACAAAAGCATTTGACGAACTAAAAAGTAAAATCACCTCTGCCCCTGCATTACGAATGCCTAAGGACGATGATCCATTCCGCATTGAGACCGACGGATCAGGGATAGGAATTGGCGCAATATTGACGCAAAAACAAGATGATCGCTGGCACCCAATTGCATTCATTTCATGAAGTCTTGCCGAAGCAGAGCG
The DNA here is from genome assembly GCA_038092475.1 of Boletus tomentosulus. NCBI lineage: Eukaryota > Fungi > Basidiomycota > Agaricomycetes > Boletales > Boletaceae > Boletus > Boletus tomentosulus. Next base: position 10,394 of record JBBPQH010000571.1, on the reverse strand, counting down.
AAACTATCATGCCACTGACTTAGAAATGGCCACAATCATATTTGCACTCCGAGAATGGCGTCAATATCTCTTAGACACAAAACATCCATTCCTTATCCTAACCGATCACAAAAACCTGGAGTACTTCACAAAACCACAAGACCTTTCTCGCCGACAAGCTCGTTGACATCAACTCCTCCAGGAATATCACTACAAAATGGAACATCGTTCTGGAAAGACCAACCCTACTGATCCTCTGTCCCGGAGGTCAGACTTTGAAAAGGGGGTAGACAGTGATAACAAACAAATCACCATCTTACCAAACTCATTAAAAACTGATGAGTCGAAACCAAAAGCTGTTCATTTCAGTGAATTGGTGGAGATCCTTCCTGTGATGCAGGTGGAGAATCGGAATTTGACACAAAAACAATCAAAATCAAAAGACGTTGATGCTGCTGTGTGCTCCGTCAAAGTAGAAATGATTGAGTCAATGATAATGAACAAACAGTATCGAATTGAAGAGTTCGTAAAACGAGGACTGGAAATGAAAGATTCACCTTGGTACAAAAAAAATGGACTCGTTTATTGGAAAACGCTCCTGTATATACCACACGACCCTGAACTGCGAGAAAAAGTCTTAAACCTTAATCACGATCATCCACTCGCAGGACATCCAGGAGTAAGACGAACCCATGACCTAATCAAAACCCGATATTATTGGCCAACGATCAGAGCCGATATAAAGAAATATGTAAAAGGTTGTGATAAGTGTCAACAAACCAAAGCAGATCGACAAGGGAAAAAGACTCCCTTGAATCCTAACGAGATCCCAGATGCACCCTGGGAAATTATATCCTTAGATCTTGTAGGACCAATTCCAGAATCGCAAGGAAAGAACAGCATTCTTGTAATCGTAGATAGATTTTCAAAAATGATCAGACTATTTCCCATTTCTATGGACATAACTTCTCAATACATAGCTAAAATATTCTGAGACGAAATATTTAAACTTCATGGAATTCCAAGGAAAGTGATATCAGATAGAGGACCGCAGTTCGTGTCATCGTTTATGAAGGAACTTTATAGCCAACTACAAATCGAAGGAAACCCGTCAACTGCCTACCATCCTGAAACAGATGGACAAACCGAAAGAGTCAATGCATGGGTAGAGCAATACCTTCGACTCTATGTCAATCACAGGCAAAACGATTGGGTAGAATGGCTATCTGTTGCAGAATTTGCACACAATCAAAACAGCAGTTCTGCTACAAATTACTCCCCTTTCCTTCTAAACTATGGACACCAACCACGGTTAGGATACGCACAAAAAGGGAAAGAAAGAAATCCTGCTGTGAATACATTCGTACAAGAAATGGAGACAGTCAGAACTCTCGCTCGATCGGCGCTAAAAATGGCAGCGTATGATATGAAAAGATTACATGATCGAAAAGTACGACCACCAATCGAGTACAAACCAGGAGATCTTGTCCTTCTAGAGTCTACGAATATTCGAACCAAACGACCATCAAAGAAACTTGATGATAAAAGATATAGTCCATTTGAAATACTCAAAAAGGAAGGACTAGCATCATACCAGTTAAAACTCAATAAAACCTGGCAAAACATACATCCAGTGTTTCACGAATGTCTCCTCCATCCCTATCACAAAGGCGAGTTCGCATCACAACAAAATAAACCACCTCCACCCCCCGAACTCGTCAAAGGACAAACAGAACATGAAATCGAAGAGATTGTAAATTCTCGACGATACAAAAACACGATCCAATATCTTGTAAAGTGGAAAGGATTCCAAAGAGAAGAAAATGAATGGATTATGGTTAAAGAATTAGCAAATGCTCAGAAGGCAATCCAATCATTCCATAAAAAGAATCCTTCCACTCCACGACTCGTCATACATATTGGATCTCGACAAATTGATTCTCCGTGTTCTTGTCCTATATGTGAAAGGATACCTCTCCCAAATCCATCTCCTCTATTCCGAACAAAAGAATTCCTCGAATTTTGAAAAAGATATAACAAGTATGATAGTTCCTTTTTTGAATTTCCTTAGTATTGATCCGGAGTCTCAATCGTAAAAAGGGGGTAATGTTAGAAACTTTCATAACTTCCTTTAACGGATATTGTACATATATAGTAAGCACTGCTTGGTCTGTGCACTGACACTGCTTGGTCCGTGCGCCATACACAAAGGTATATAAGTAGCTGTACTTGTCATATATTCTCCATCTTGAGAATATCTATTCACTTGATCCATTAGCTCAATTTGAGTGATTGGTCAAGAATCCTTACACTTCTTTTGCATTACATCTCTTTTGTTGGTGTGGTCGGCTGGCATCTGCGCAACAGGCAAGTATCTTATAGGGGTTTCCATAGATAGAAAAAGGTAACATAGGGTAATGTGATCGGTATTCGGCAAATGGACGAACACTATTCGATTGTTTATTTTGAATGACAGGTCCATCTTGAGGCAACATCGGCTTCTGTGCACTGTGGGAAGAGAATGCACTTATTGTCATTACAGGCCTCACTGAGCAATGATTTTTTATTGGTGTAGGCACTTAATCATGCAACCATAGTATTCATTGCAGCACTGAACATTGTTGAATCATTGCAAAAAGAAAGGGAGACAGTAGGAATGGAGGAATGCACTGAATAATCAGCACCATCGCAAATTTATTGATTATCAGTGTGTTGAAAATGATCTTGTTCTTCTTATGTTATGTTATGTTATCTTATCAAGATCATTCTATCAGTCTTTTAGTCATGACGTATTACTTCAGATGTCACATGATACTTCATTTGAATGACTGATGACACTGCTCATGTTATGCTATTGGTCGATAACCATATCATCTGTGATTGGTTTAGATAAGAGCTATTTTAGCTATCTTTATAAGTCTTTAATGCCATTGGCTGTTCACTTGAGATCTATCAGCCATTGGCTACTATTGTTCTTTCGTATATAGAAATACAATACAAGTACAAACAAGACTTAGACACTATATAGAGAGGCCTCCCATGTAGCTCTCCCTCTCTAACGAGTTCTCTTTGATTCGTTCTCTCCGCTACTCTAAGCAAGAACTTGACTACCAGTCCATCACTCATCATCCTAGTGAGTATTCCCACTAGAGCTCTACATTCTTCTGTCCCTTCGCCTTTCGGAGTACTTTGTACTTCGAAACAGTGCGTGTGAGGAGCCAATGAAAACCAGTGCGTTGTGTGCAACAACAATGAAAAGCATCTTCAAAAGCAATGATATTCATCTCAAAGGTTCCTCCTCCTCCTCCTCGTCTTGATCCATGATATCACTTTCGTCAACTGCAAAGGTGGTTTTGGCAGATTCCATAGAACGGTCAATGATCCCCCAACAATTGTGGGTCTCCACATCAGCAAATCAGTAAGTTAGTCACAATATTTGGTAATTATTACAGCAATGTCACAGTATTCCGTACTTATTACAGTGCACATAGCGTCACAACCAATTACAGCTGGACCACAGTCGGCCACAGTATTTACAAAAATCCCCAATGTCCCCACAGCACCTGGCAAGGGACAAATTTTTTGATTGATGCTGTGGCCTTAATCAATATGGCAATCATCCAGTTGTAGGAAATATGGCACTCACATCACAATAGTTCCTTGTGAGACCTTCACAGTGGTTGATGCTTTGATACTGATGTTACCAATGGTTGTGTCGTTCTCCTGTTCTCAATGCCGTTCCGGCCAGTGCTCCTCTTCGACCGTCCCAACACGACAGGCCATGTAGTTGATGCAACACGAGGGCGAGGTGGGATCCCAAATATATGCTCAGGTTTGTCTGGAAGGATGAGACAGTCCCTGTCTGCACTGGCGGCGGTACATTCATCAATCATGATTTGTTGCAATGCGTTCGAGAGGGAAGACAGCTGGGGAGGGACAGCATTGTCGATTGATGCCACGAGAGATGCAGCAACTGTCCCCCATAGATATTCTGCAGTGGGGACGACATGAACGACATCTTGACAGTTTGAGGGTATGGTGAGGGCCAACTATTGACTTGATTGGATGCTCGGACGAAGTTGAAGCTCAGAAGGAAGCGGTCTGTAATTCTTCAATGAATGTTACAATATGGCTCACATTCCAGATGGATGGTGCAGAGGGTCAAAGGCTAGCAAAATCATCAGCACTAACAAAATATACATTCAGAGGCACTCACATTGAACCGCGAAGACCAAAAACGGTGTATCCGACCATGTGTGCTCACCCCCTGTGATTGTACCCTCAGCTTCGTCTCAGAGAGTGTAATACCTTCTGAGTGCTGCGATCCCTTGCTCGTCATCCCATAATGAAAACGAATCCAAAGATGATGTTTCAGGATCGACAACATAGATGTGAGGTGGATCCATCGTTTTCGGCATGGCTTCAGCAAGTTTGACCGTATTATGGGTAGAACCTGTGATGGAATGTTCGGGAGAGCTCGTGGTGGACAGTGACAAGTTCAACTCCTCTTCAATCATCTCGTAGATAGATGTTTGCGAAGCGTGGGCTTAGGATATGCGTCAACAGTGATGGTGACCACATGCATGAGGACAAGCACAGTCAAACATAGCATTGGATAACGGGTGCATGGTGTTTCAAAGTAGGTGTTGAGGTGTGATGGATCTATGCTTGCTAGCGATCCCTCCGAGAATGAGGAGTAGCCATCCGAAATAGAAAGAGGAGGCATTTCGCCCCCAGAACTTGAGGTACACATGCTTGACCAAGAGTGGTTTGCACGACTGGGCTGAGTGAAAACGGGCATTTGGACTACAGCTGTAGATAAGTATTTTGCCGTCCATATCACAAACGGTACTCACAAAGTCTGGAAAGATCCTCGCTGTCTCCTACCAATACGGTGTTCTCGAGGCTCTGGCGCTCGAGAAGACCATGCTTTGCACAGATCATGCGCTCATCACCAAATGTGGTCGAGTTCGTGGTAGAAGCAATTGAGGGCTTTGTTTCGATAACTTGGGTGAATCGTTGTGTTCCGGATCAGCCTATATGTGGCTGAAGTCCATCTCTGGAGGGTTTACAACGATATTCTTGCGTCGTTCTACTTGTATACACCGGGAAGCACCAATCATAGAATTTACAGAATGGCAGCATACGTGACCACCACCAAACATCTGATTGTGTGTCAGGCAACTTGAAAATAAATCAACCAGTAAACATACACTGATCATTGTGTCATCTTCCTTCGGGTGGACTATGCAGGCTTGGAATGCTCAAGCTTGAAATGGGACAGTGATGACGAGGAGGTTTTGTGGGTATGTTGTCTGTGTCTTGCTCAAAGAATGTTGAATCTGACGAACACGCAGAGTTCTGATAACCAGTTTTCTCAAACAATGAGTCAGTCTTCTGAGACTCGTACTGACTATCCATGACCAAGTTGTATGACGTGTGATTTTGATACACCTCTGAGTGGATTAGCCCTCTGTGCACACTGCTAGTGACATTAGGCGGAGGAGAAGCAGAGATGGAGGCCAATGTTGTACCGTGCACCAGCGCAGAGTCAAGCATCTTGAGTGATGTTCTGCACCTTCTTAAACACTGGAGAGGTAGATAGACTTCCTCGAGACTCTGACTTGGAGTGGCCTGAGCCAAAGGTCAAAGCGGATGGGGAGTGATCGATGGTGTTGATCACGGATGGAGATATATCTGAGGAAGCACTCACCACTGTCTTTGAGACAGGCAAACAAGTGGTCGCTGGAGGAAGAGCTTTGAAGACAGGTCCGCTTGTGGGTTCGGACAGTCAATGGGTTGTCCTGAGAGTCAGCCATGATGGTGCAATGTTCTATCCAAGCTGTATGCTGACAGTGTTTGAGGGACGATTGGGCATAGGCCTCAGAGATGTCAACGAAAGATAAAAGAAGTAACGACCTAGATTGTCCTATCTCAACTCCAGGTCACCATAACATTTGTGAGCCTTGCACTTACAGTTATCCTCGCTGTCAATATCATCTGAATGAAACCCAGAGTTATCCAAGGGTACCTGAACCTGATTATTCACAGAAGATAGCTGCAATGAAATACGTGGATGGATGGGCCAATCTAACATGGTCCAAGCATGTGTCAGAACAGAGCTGATAGATCTCAACGAATGAAAAGATTACCTTTGCTACACCGTGTCGGTGTTGCAAGCGACATCTTACTTCCACTCGAGAAGGCACCCCTGCTTCACCACATGAGCCAACCTCTGCTCAACTGCTCCAGCTGGTCCACATGGCACAGGTGGACGACCAAGCTCAAGACCTAGCATTCTTGAACTTCTTGACAGGCATCCTAGGTAGCTTCTTCAATCCTAGGCCAATGGATTACTGCTAGCTGCAAGCATTCAAAGGATAAAAACATTGATGTCCACGTCCACCTCATCGTAAAGGTGTTAGTCTCCTTGAGCATTAAAAACTGTTCACATAGTGCAGGCGCACTCGTTGTGAGGACAAATCAGGCATTGTATGGCTGAGGTGTTGCATTGGAGGAGGGGGAGCATAGGCGCATGTTGTTGTCATCGTGGGAAGAGGAGGAGATTGTCACATCGTGAGGTGGGTGAGGATGAGGGAAAGGGAAAGGGAGAGTGTATGACCTCATTGTCATGAGGTGGATGAGGACGAAGGAGAGGGCACATTGTCGTTGTCGCATCGTCATCAAGTTCCTTGTCATGAGGCAGTAGGTGAGGGGGGGGGGACGAGGGAGAGTAAGTAGGGGGCGGCATGTGCACGTAGATGTTAGGGTTGTACCAAATCTGAGTTGTTTTGGTTGCACATGCGTCGTTTAGGCCAATGCGGAGTGGTTTGGGATGCGCATTGGTCGTTTGGGCTGTGCATGACTGGTTTGCGTCGTTTGCGATGATGTAGAGTCGTTTGGGATGGGCTTGTGCTTGCAAGGGTGCGTACTACTTGGCGGAATGGGATGGCTTGAATTTGATGAGTTATTCACACAAGGGTTGGGCAAATGAATGCACACACAACGGAGACAAGGAAATGTGTACATATTACAAGCATATTTACTTGGTGACTTACAAGTATCTGTCCTATTGTCAAAATCTCCGATAACTCCAACCTACTCCGGGCGCTCCTGTGCAATTCCAGCAACGTGCACTGAACTACCTTCAGGAGTTCAGGAGTTCAGGAGTTAGGACCTCCGGAGTTTAGGAGTTCAGGACTTAGGACTTCTGGACCTCCGGAGTTCAGGATTTCAGGAGTTTGGGAGTTCAGGAGTTCTTTCATTTCATTTCTAGAGTTTTGCTTCTTTGCCGTCGGATACCATTGGAGTTTGCAAGTGTGTCTTTGCCCATGGTATAAATATGTTTTTCATTCTCAGACTTTCCTCAGTTGTTCTTGCACCTCTCTGGGCAGCGACTGAGGTGAGTTCTATTTCCTTTTTCTTTATCTTCATAGCTAATAAATGTACTAGTGGGCATCACTGCCTTTTACTTAGGTGAATATAGTCGTTCTTGCACCTCTCTGGGCAGTGACTGAGTGGGCATCACTGCCTTTTACTTAGTTTTAACACCTATTTGGCAGCGTCATCATTGCTATCGGCAGCACGCTTGCACAGACCATTGTGCCAATCACGGTAGCAGCAATAGGCAGTGCTCCATGCCGCTGCAGTCACATCATAGGATACGATGTCCCAGTCAATTAATGGCTTTGGGGGAGACCAAGCCCGTGTTCTGGCTACCCCTTCCAGCTCTGCAGGCATCATTAGTTGTGTATTGTAGGATATGTTTGACTTACCATTTCCATCTCCATCAAATGCATCTGTGAGATCTAAAAACCACTTATCGACCAACTCCGTATCCATGACCTCATCATCCTCGTTGCTGCAAGTATTCCCATCCGTGTCACTGTCTCTATTGCTCGAGACTTCCTGTGGGGAAGCAGCAGAATATTGATAGGACTTTTTGGCGTAACACAGGCAGAGGTCCCATAGACGAATGATCATGTTGTTGAGGCGATCGTTGATACTGGCTAGGCTCCGGTTAGGGTACAGCATCTGTGAGAGATGAGGTCAAATCTGTAACTAGAATTGGATACATACGCCTTTCGAATACTTTTGAACGCCTTGCACACTTTCAGTGCATTTAACGTCAATAGTGTTCTGCCCAACATGGACCCACACGTGAATGTCAACTGATGAAACATCAATCCATGTAACACCGTGGGTGACTGAAGGACCCATGATATTTGTGGTGTCTCTGGGGGGAACCCATTTATGTCATTGTTGGACAGGTTTCCTGGCCAACCTTTTCACGTCCACAGTGCTGTTGCAGGAATTGAATGGTCACTCCTTTATGATGATTTTGATGATGCCGATAGTGAACGGGAATATACGAACATATTCTACAAGCTTCCTGTCGACATCGACTTCATGCTGAGTGAAAGTGCATTTGAGAAAGACGAATGGTCAAGGGAAAGCAAGAGGGGAATGGGGGTCATCCACACACCACACACAAACTTGAAGATTGGGGATGGCTGATATGGTTTCTCCTTGGACAGCGGAATTAGTGTTTATGCTGAACACAACTTTGAGTTGCCCGTTGCCAAACTGCCTTGGCATACTACGAAGGACTGAGGAGAGTGACAGGTTGAATTCTGGAAAAGGACCTTCATGGACGTCGTGAGGCATAGTTGCGATAAGATCTTGATTGATCGGATAATAGGTAAGCCTGCACGAAAATGGAGTTAAGAGGGATGTATATAAATCAGGACTCGAGTGTCGGAAAAATATCCAGGCCCATGCCAATGGTGCCAAATTGTAATAAACATTACAAAACAATTTCTCGCTTGACAATGCACATTGTAATGCCATGGTAATGCAACCGAGATAAGATAATATATGTGATATCTATTATCATGACATTATCATGCTGTAAGATCATCAGAGAACCATTGCAATGACCCCCATATGGCCTACGTCGAAGCAGCATGGAGCTGAAAGCCCAAACACGTGTTTCCCACTGCCATTTTCGGCCCCAATCCATCAGAAATACTGTTACACCGACAAGACTCTCATAGCGAAATACCGATGCTAATTCTGTGGAAACTCATTCAAACTCCAGGGTTTCAAAACTCACGAACTACATTGCTTGAGGAACAAAGGGAAGGCACGAGAGCAGGTTCAGTCTGGAAGGGAGTATGAAAAAGACTTGGAACAAGGTACATCCATTCAGTTGAATTTAATGGATTGATGTTCACTGTAGATGTATTTTCAGCAGTGGAAATACAAGTGGCATCGGTGGTGGGATATGCATGTTCCAGCACAGAAGCTGGTCCTTCGAAGCCAGATAGCATGGGGGCAAACAATGATCAATTTTGTGGTAGGTTACAGTTCCTGTCATCTTCTTAATTTGTATTCAAACTACTCTTAGTTGATGTTTCCCACTTCTCTCCTAGACCTCACCCCAGGCCGCTATCAGAATATGGTTCAGAGGATTTCTCTCGGGCTTACCAAGACTTGCAGGCCATGCAGGAGCCATGTGGAGGCCTGGAGGCTGAAGCGAATAGTGGTGAGTGCATGCGCTATACTCTAGTGTAGTGCTAACCACAAGATCCGAATTAGATCACTCAAATGTCTCCATGCACAGTAGCAGCAGCCACCATTCAAGTTCTATATCTCAAGAACGACTTCCTGACTTCAAGACTGAATTTCACCCATGCAGTGGTCGTCGTCTTTTCCAGGAACAAGATACATTCGGCCTCCGGGATGTTGCTGAGATGGCTTCCGATGATCATCCATGGCAGCCGTTTGTTGAAGAGGGCAACTATCTCTTTGCAGAGATCGCACTGCAGGCTGGTCTCAATGTGCCACAAGTTAATGGCTTACTCACCCTTATGTCACATATCTCCCGGGGAAAGGCAAAAGTCACCCTTTGAAATGAGCTTGATCTCTGATGTGCATGGGACAGGGCAGCCATGCAGGTAACGCCAGTGAGTCCCATCCTCCTTATCTCATTTGCTTTTGGAGAGAATTTCACCCTTTAGCTATACTTTTAGTTTGTTCATCATGATGTGATCATCCCCTACATGGGGGAGGACAGGACATTTGCAGTCTACGGCCGGCCACTATGGGATTGGTCTCTGGACCTCCTATCTAACCCTCTCCTTGCGCCACACTTTGTCTGGGATGCACAACGGCTCTCCAAATACAATGATGATGAATATGAGCGGTTCTACATAGAACCATGGACAGGTGATCATTGGTGGGATATTCAAGTAGGTTTAGTTTGAAGCCATTTGTAATGTATTGTATGTTACGCGAAGCGTACGAGGAAGTCTCTTTACTTAGTCGCGACTGCGGGCGATACTCACGAAGAGACCGACGTCCGAAGTGCTACGTTTTCAAGAGAGAGAGATAAACAAGGACAAGAGTTAGAA
>JBBPQH010000570.1:0-15196 GCA_038092475.1 Boletus tomentosulus | reverse complement strand
AGTGTAGTTATAGTGTCTATATCATTCTAACCTTGCTAATCTCCATAGTCCTAACCCTGATAATCCTAACACTGACAATCCTAACCTTGATTCTAAGCTTTAGTAGATAGTCACCATGTTTGATATTGAAATGCGTGTATCTTAGGCATATTTCGACCGGATTGTTCGGTTTTTGGATGGATGGATAGCCCCAGTCATGTAGTATATTTCATCACACTAACAGGAAACAGGAAAGTTTGATGTAGATTTACTGAAAAATGATTAAATCTATATAGACATAGATGACATGTAATTTTAGATTGCTTGTATCTCAGTCATTCCTGGTTCGTTTCCTGTGACCAAGGGGCGGTTAGAAGGCCCACAGTCCATAGTATATTTCGTATCTATAGAGTGAACCCTCTAGGAGTAGTCCAGAGGTATAGAGTACTTATCTTATGAAGTATATCTACAATTAACAGTAAGAGGTTTTTCCTGATGTAAAAGCCCAGTTATAAGTTTTGCTGATGATGGTAGCTCACTACAATGTCTACTTGGCTAACTGTTTACTCTGATTACTGACACACTTGATTGAAATTGAAAGACATAAAATAATAATACTGTCTTATAGTGTCAGATTTGGTTAGGATTATCAAGGTTAGGACTAGCAAGGGTAGTAGTATTAAAGTTAGATAGGATTAGCATTATCAGGGTAAGGATATAAAGATTAGTAAGGTTAGAATGTATGGCAGTCTCCCTTATGACATGGGTTGACCCATGGGTTGAGCAACCCATGTGATACCCATGGATACCCATGGGAAAACCCATACCCACAGCATGGGTGTGGGTTTTCTGTGGGTATGGGTGTGGGTTGAGCTGTCAACACCCATGGGTACACCCACGCAGATGCCTAGTGGAGATACTGTCTCCAGGATTTGAGTGTGCGGATGATTGTGAGGAGTTCGCGATTGTAGATGTTGTAGTTTCGTTCAGCTGGGATAAAGGACTGAGAGAGGTATGAACAGGGGTGTTAATTGCCGTTGGTATCGGTTTGGAGTAAGATGGCTCCGGAGGCATACTTTGAGGCGTCGGTGGCGATGGCAAAGGGTTTGGCGAAGTCGGGGAGGTTGAGCACTGGTTTCGAGAGGACTAGTTTTTTCAAGTCGTCGAAAGACGACTGACAAGTGGGGGTCCACTCCCATCGATGATCCTTCTTGGTTAGGTCTAGGAACGGGCGGGCGACGGTGGAGTAGTCGGGGATGAACCGATGATAGAAGTTGGCAAAGCCAAGGAAGGAACGTACTTCCTTTACTTTGGTTGGGATGGGCCAAGAAGTGATGCCGTCGAGCTTTATGGGATCCATAGCGAGTTGTCCGGGTTTAACAATCATTCCGAGGTACTCTACCTCAGACGCTGCAAACTGACATTTCTCTAACTTGAGATGGAGGTCCAGTTCCCTCATTCGTTCAAGGACTTGCTTAGTCCATTCTTCATGGAGTCCCTTGTCGGGGGAGAAGATGAGGAGGTCATCCATGTAAATGACAAGCCATCCTTCGGCGATCATGTCTCTGAAAGAGTCATTCATGAATCGTTGGAACGTGGCGGGGGAGTTGTTAAGTCCGAAGAACATGACGGTTGGCTCGAAGAGCCCTTTGTGGGTGATGAAGGCCGCCTTCCATTGGTGTCCATCTTTGATGCGGACATTGTTATAGCCCCATCGAACATCAAACTTGTTGAAGTGATTAGCGCCCTTAAGTTTGTCGATGAGGTCGCTGATGAGAGGAAGGGGGTAGGCATCACGGGTCGTGTGTTCGTTCAGGTAGCGATAGTCCTGACATGGGCGGAGTTTTCCATCTTTCTTTTTGACAAAGAAGAATGGAGAGGCTTGGTGTTACGATTCGTTTCCCTTCGTACTCTTTTCTTCGGACTCATCGTTTCTTTGATCTACGACTACCACCCTATCCCACGTCTTTGGCCCTACGGCCTCCACTTGTCTAGGTAGTCGTTTCCTCCACCCGATTTCTCGCTGTCGTCTTTGTCATTCTCGCTTAATACTTCATACGACATCATCGACTTCGATGTGTCGTTTCATCTTAGTCATGACTCCATCGGCCCCCGATGAGTCATTCCCTTCTCGTTATCATTATGACTCGACCTCGTATCTCTCACACCTGCCCTAAACCATTAGGACAGTATATATACCTTCAATACTTGTCCAGTCTCTTTAGCTTAGATCTCCTCTGTACTCGTTACCTTGTACATGAATCAAGCCCCTTTGACTTCTCTCGTCCCTTGACCCCCTTGAAAGCCTACGCCCGTGCTTTGAACGGGTGTCTTGTCCTTGAACCTTTGAACCTGTCGAGTAGGAAACCCCCTCGATCGTCTCCTCACGTTCCAAGTGGAAACCCCCTTGAACATCCTTGAAACCACGTCCCCTCACAGAGGCCACGCTTGCCGTCCTACCCGGGACCAAGCGTAACAAAAGATCTAAGCTCTTCGAATCAGGACTGCCTTTGTTGCAGCTCCACCCACCACCCTCGACCTGTCGTCCCCGTGGCAGAACCCCCACCAGAACCCCAACAACCCACGAACCCCACGAAACCCCATTCCCATGCCCCCTGCCCAAACCCCGACAACGCCCCCAACCCCTACCATGCCTACCAAAGAACTACGCCTTGGCCTCCCCGAAACCTTCGACGGGAAAGAAGAAAACTATCACTCCTGGATCACGGCAGTCAGACTCTACCTGCTGGTGAACGCCGACACCTACGACACCGAAGAAAAATGCATCGCCTTCGCCCTCTCCTTCATGAAAAGAGGGTCAGCAGCCAATTTTGCAGCTGCCTTTATCGACAATGCACTAGCAAAGAAAAAGTTCGGAACATTCTCCAACTTTACCAAAGAACTAAGAACCGCCTTCCAAACCACCGATCTCAAAGGGAAAGCGCTAGCCACCCTCCAATCCCTCGCACAGAAGGGGAACGACATTCTTGGATATGTCACTGCCTACAAAGTCGCTGCCCACCAGAGCGGCATCACCGACGAAAACGTCCTCATCCGACTATTCGCGGAAGGACTCAATCCCGCTCTCATGCGGAGAATCTACTCCATGGATACTGTCCCCACCACCATCGTAGAATGGTACAAAAAGGCGGAAGGATTCCAATCCCAGTGGGACCGGTCGAAGCAGGTTGCCTCCCGCCACGAAGCAAAGAAATCCACCATTCCTCCCGCCCGACTCTACGTACCCCCCTCTCGAAACAAAGACCCCAACGCCATGGACATTGACGCTGTAAAAATCGGCAAGCTCACCCCCGAGGAACGCAAGCGCTGCATCGAGAAAGGACTCTGTTTCCGCTGCCGCAAGGGAGGCCACCTTAGCACGGCCTGCCCTACCTTTCCCCCCAAGGCAAAGAAAGTACAGAAGGTTCAGAAAGAAGAACCTATCCCGAACCTAATGGAGATAGACGATGACGAAGACCAAGGAGTAGCTAGAGTCTCCTTCACTTCTGCTGAAAAGGATTTTTGAATCGGGAACTCCGTTCAACACAGAGTCTCCCTAATGTAACGTGCGCTCCTATACTTGTATCCACTTCCCCCAAATCTATGAGATTTCCTATCCAACTTGTAACCCCCTCGCACACGTTAAAAGTCGTCGACACCTCCGCCCTCGTTGATAGCGGAGCTGATATCTCCTGCATTGACTGGCAGTTTGTCAGAAAACATCAACTCCCCACCACCAAACTCGAAGTCCCCATTCGAGTCCGAAACGTTGACCAAACAACGAACAAAAGCGGAGAAATCCGCTTCACCTGCACCATGTTCACAAACATTGAAGGGATCGCTCAAAAACACCTCTTCTACGTCATGGGTTGCGGCCGAGAAAACGTTATCCTCGGAATCCCCTGGCTTCGCGCCACGAACCCTTCCATCGACTGGGCCAGACAAACCATGGACATCCCCGAGTCCTGTGACCAGTCAAAAGACCTCTACGCCATTCATGCCGCTGACCTGAAAAGGCACGACTCCCACTTCCCCAGACTCACCCCCCGAACCATTCGCCATGTCAATGTCGACCACGTCTGGGACTCAAGACTCTGCGAATACCTAGACTTTGATTCGGGCGACGACTACCTTCGTCACGCAATCAACAACCGAGCCATCAATCGAATCATTCGAGGAGACTCCCGACGTTTCATTCTAGGATCCCCCGTATGCGCAAGACTCACCACCGCGACGGAACTTGCCATTGCCACGGAAAAAGCCAAACCCAAAGTCACCCTCCCCGACACATACAAAGAGTTCGCCGAAGTCTTCTCCAAAGAAGCCACGGACCATGTACCCCCATCCCGACCCTACGACCACGAGATCAATCTCGACGATTCCTTCACCCCGAAGATCGGGAAGATCTATCCCCTCTCCCTGGATGAAAAGAAGGCCACAGAAGACTTCCTGGAGGAAAACCTTGCCTCAGGAAAAATCCGACCTTCGAACTCCCCCCAAGCGTCCCCCTTCTTCTTTGTTAAGAAAAAGGATGGAAAGCTCCGCCCATGTCAGGACTATAGGTACCTGAATGAACATACCACCCGTGATGCCTACCCTCTCCCGCTCATCTCCGACCTCATCGACAAACTCAAGGGAGCAAATCACTTCACTAAGTTTGACGTTCGATGGGGTTACAACAATGTCCGTATCAAGGATGGGCACCAATGGAAAGCGGCGTTCATTACTCACAAAGGGCTCTTTGAGCCAACCGTCATGTTCTTCGGACTGAACAACTCCCCCGCCACGTTCCAACGATTCATGAATGACTCTTTCCGAGACATGATCGCTGAAGGATGGCTCGTCATCTATATGGACGACCTCCTCATCTTCTCCCCCGACGAAACCCTCCACGAGGAACGAACCAAACGAGTCCTTGAACGCATGAGAGAACTAGATCTCCATCTCAAACTGGAGAAGTGCCAGTTCGCTGCCTCCGAGGTAGAATACCTTGGGATGATTGTCAAACCTGGACAACTTGCCATGGACCCCGTGAAACTCGACGGCATTGCCTCCTGGCCCATCCCGACTAAAGTAAAGGAAGTACGTTCCTTCCTTGGCTTTGCCAATTTCTATCGTCGGTTCATCCCCGACTATTCCACCGCCGCCCGCCCACTCCTAGACCTCACTAAAAAGGATCATCGATGGGAATGGACTCCCGCCTGCCAATCGTCGTTCGACAACTTGAAAAAACTATTCCTGTCGAAACCCGTGCTCCATCTCCCCGACTTCGCCAAACCCTTCGCCATCGCCACCGACGCCTCCAAATACGCCTCTGGAGCAATCCTCCTCCAAACCGACACGAACGGAGATTGGCATCCCTGCTCGTACCTCTCCCAGTCGTTCGTCCCTGCAGAACGAAACTACGACATCTACGATCACGAGCTCCTCGCAATCATCTGCACACTCAAATCTTGGAGACAGTATCTCCACGGCTCCCCCTTCCCGGTCCAGGTCTTCACCGACCACAAAAACCTTACCTACTTCAGGCAAGCCCAAAACCTGAACCGACGACAAGCACGATGGCTACTTGACCTCGCTGACTTTGACCTCAAAATCATCCATGTCCCTGGAGAGCTACTCGCCGGCCCAGATGCCCTCTCCCGCCGTCCTGATCTCCACCCCGATGAACCCGACAACAATGACACCGTTCTCCTCCCCGACTCCCTCTTTGTCAACGTCATTGACACTGCCCTCCATAAATGCATCTCCTCGTCCTCCGAAGGTGATCCCCTGGTCCTCCAACATCTCCAGTCCTCCCTCGAGCCCGACATCTCCGCACAATTCCGCTCTCGGCTCTCTGACTGGAAGCATGAGGAGGGTGTTCTCACCTACAAAGGACGCGTTTACATTCCCCCTGACAGCTCCCTCCGCCACTCCGTCGTTGAGCGGTGTCATGACCATGAAACTGCTGGCCATCCCGGTTACCTCAAGACTTGCCAGCTGGTAGCTGTGGAGTTCTGGTGGCCGGGCCTTGCCCAATATGTTCGCCAATACGTCGAAGGCTGTGCCAAGTGCCAGCAGAACAAATCCAACACGCATCCCACTGTTCCCCCCCTCACCCCGATCAAATCCCGCGCCTCCCGTCCCTTCCAACAGATCTCCTGCGATCTGATCACCGATCTCCCCATCTCCGACGGCTTCGATTCTCTCCTGGTCGTGGTAGACCATGGACTTACTAAGGGGGTAATTCTCTGCCCTACGAAGAAAACCATCACTGCTGAAGGGATCGCCTCCCTCTTTTTCCACAAAGTCTACCTCCAATTCGGGCTCTACGACAAAATCATCTCCGATCGTGGCCCACAATTCGCATCTGCATTCGCAAAAGAGCTTGGAAAGCTCTTAAACTATGACCTTTCCCTCTCCACTGCGTATCATTCCCAATCCGACGGTGAAACAGAACATGTGAACCAAGAAGTTGAGACGTACCTCCGGATCTTCTGCGGATCTGAGCCCGCTTCATGGGCTTCAAAGATCTCCCACGCTGAATTCACACACAACCACCGCACCCACTCTGTCACTGGTCAATCCCCGTTCTATCTCATGTTGGGATATGAACCCCGCGCCCTTCCCACTGTCATTTCCGCGACTTCTATCCCCGCTGTAGAAATCCGTCTCAAGTCCCTCTCCGCCGCTCGAGATGAAGCCCTCGCTGCCCACGAACTCGCTCGCCAAGTCATGTCCTCCCGAAGTCGCCGAGGCTTCAAACCCTTCGAGAAAGGGGACAAAGTGTGGCTGGAAGCGAAGAACTTGAAGCGCAACATTATTAACCCGAAGTTCGCGCCCAAACAGGAAGGACCCTTCACCATCGTAAAAGTCTTATCTCCCATCACATATCAACTCCGCCTCCCGAAAACCTGGAAGATCCACCCGGTCTTCCACGCCTCCCTCTTATCACCCTATCACGAAAATAGCGTCCACGGCCTGAACTTCCCTGCGCCACCGCCTGACCTCATTAACGGCGAGGAAGAATACGAAATTGAAAAAATCATACGACATCGTGGCAACCCGACGGCTCGGATGTACCTGATCCGTTGGAAAGGGTATTCGGCCGAAGAAGACTCTTGGATACCCGAGTGGAACTTGAAACATTCCATGTCCGCCCTCGAGGAGTATAAGAAACTCCACCCCTCCGTCTTCTCTCCCACCACCTCTTCCTCTCAACGCCCATCCCGCCGAAAATGAGCTCCCCCTCCTTGACCTCCACCCTGACCGTCACCTCCGATGTCTCTTCCACTCTCGCCGACCCTGGCTGGGAGCACGACCGCGAATACTTCCCTGCCCCGTCGCACTTCCTGCCAACCTCCACGAAGAAGTCCAGTATACCGGCACCCTTCGTTTCGACGAAGAATTATCCCTCTCTGAACAAGAAAACCTTTCTCCCCGCTTACCTTACGTTTCCCCTCCTCCTTCCATTTCTCCTTCTGTTTCTCATTCTTCTTCTCCTTCATCCACGTCCCCTCTCCCCGTACCACCCCCCGGTCGTTCCCACGACGAACCTATCCTCTCCGTAGACCTCCCCCTGGCAGCACACCGCTTCCGTGACGCCCCCACTCCTGCCGAATTCGAGGAGCTCGTTAGATACCTCAAAGATCCCCACCTCTGTGTGCCCATCGAAGCCCACGTAGACATGCAGTCCCCCCTTCAGGAACTCCACCGCGCATACCTCCAAGTGAAACGTCTGGCGGTCCTCCGCTCCGCACCATCCACCCCCGCACACGTAAACACCATGAGGATGATCGCCCAAGACGTTCACGACAAAGCCAGGAAAGCCATCCTGGTCACCATGCTCGAACTCGGCATGCTAGAGTTCCTTCGAGACCTCGACTGCTATCTACGGGAACTCGCCCTCGTACGCCACACCACCGCTGTCATTGCCCCCACGCACCGCACCCCATCCGCATCCTCGTCCCCTCTCACCCAGAGCGAGTTAGACGATCTCGAACGAACGGACATCTGGTGGACCGGAACCAACGGAAGAGATCCACTCCCACGAGACCACCCCCGCTACAACCAGGCATGCTTTCAATGCCATCGCTTAGGGCACTTCAGGAAAGGATGCCCCGTCTATCAATGTCCCACCTGTCTCCGGTGGGCCCCCGGACATCCCCAACGTGAATGTTCTCTACGTCGCCAGCTGGCACCCGCTCCCGCTCACTCCCCGGTCTCTTCTCGTTCTTCTGGTTCCTCCCACCGTTCTCAGAGAGGACTCACTATCCAACGCACCCGCAGGATGCATCCTCACCGCCGCCCCCTTGTTGACAGGATTGAACGGGCCCCCTCCCCTGACCATGGGGATGACATGCATGACGACGCCGCGTATGCCAACATGACTGGCTCCCCCGGCGTTGCCTATCAGGATTTCTAGGAAGTCCTTGACGTTGCTTCGGACGTAAACGGGGGGTAATGTTACGATTCGCTTCCCTTTGTATTCTTTTCTTCTGGACTCATCGTTTCTTTCGTCTACGACTACCCTTCTTCCCCACATCTCCGGCCCAATAGCCTTCACTTGCCTAGGTAGTCATTTCCTTCCATCTGATTCTATCCGAGTCCATCGGCTTCGATGACTCGTTCTTACTTAGTCATCCTTTGTCTTATCTGGCTCCATCGGCCACCGATGAGTCATTCTCTTCTCGTCATAAGGTGACACTTTATGACTCGACCTAGTATCTCTCACACCTGCCCTAAACCATTAGGACAGTATATATACCGTCGATATTCATCTCGCCTCCTTAGCTTAGATCTCCTCTGTACTTGATACCTTGTACATGAATCTAGCCCTTTGAACTTCTCTCGTCCCTTGCCCCTTTGAAAGCCTACGCCCGTGCTTTGAACGGGTGTCTCATCCCTTGAACCTATTGAACCTTTGAATCTGTCAAGTAGGAAACCCCCTTGACTATCTCCTGAACGTTCCAAGAGGAAACCCCCTTGAACGCCCTTGAACCTTCGACCCCTCACAGAGGCTACGCTTGCCACTCTACCCGAGACCAAGCGTAACACATGGTATTACAGGACAAAACTATAGTGAACTTCCAATCCATGCATTGAAAGCATTAGCTATGCAACATCTACAGCAAGGGGGTAAAATAATGGCTATAGGAAGGGAAAATGATCCTGAAACACTTTGGGATAATACACAGCTGTATCCTATGATATTTCCATGGTTATTTTTTTATGGTTTTGGAGGGATAGGATATAAAGCACATAAAGGTAAAATATATGATATTGTATGTAAACGACTAATGCTCATGTACTATGACAAGTGATTTCAATCAGATGAAAATTTTCATTAATTGCATTTAACCATGAGCAAATCAAAGAAGCTACCACAAGTGGTTTCCTTTTAACCAAACGATCAAAGTTTCAATCAATAACAGACAGACTATTTGCTATCAGTTCACCTGCGTTGAATTCTATTGCTGATAGACTACATTCAGGAGAAATTGTAGTCCCTAACACTGAAGAAGAAAAACAATGCTTTCAAATCATTCGTGACTTGGACATAATTGGTAAAGATGTTCAAGGTTCTTTAACATCAAAACATCATATGCGTAATGAAATATGGTCATTGATTACAATGAAAGGTGCTCCTTCATGGTACATTACCCTATCACCATCTGATGAGCGACATCCAATATGTCTTTATTATGCAGATACAAAAGATACATTTACTCCAGACATTTTATCACAAACAGATTGTCGTCATCTAATCTCTAGTAATCCTGTTGCTGGTGCCCGTTTTTTTCATCTCATGATAAGCATGTTTATTAAACATGTTCTTGGTTCACATATGATCATTGAAAACAAACTTTATCAATCTGGTATATCTTGTGATTACCCTCGTGGATTTTATGGAGAAACTGAAGCTTATTATGGTACTGTTGAACAACAAGGAAGGTTAACACTTCACTTACACATGCTTCTATGGATAAAAGACAGTGTATCTCCACAAAAAATCAGAGAACTGGTAATGAATTCATCATTGGCCTTCCAGCAGAATCTAGTAAGATATTTGGAAGCTTGTCATCAAGGTGAATTATTCATGGGTACAGTTGAACAAGTCAAAGTGGATCTCAATGAATGTGAACTTCAGTATGAATATAAAAAGCCAACAGAGACCTTATCAACTCCTCCTCCTTATCGATGTATGAATCATACATCTGCTTCTTGTGATTGTAATGAATGTAAAACATATATGGAATGGTGTAATGTATACCACACAGAAACTGATGACTTGTTGAAACAGTCAAATGTTCACACATGTTCAGGTTCAGTAGTCAAATCAAAACTTACATCCTCTAGCTCTCAGCCAAGTATTGGATGTAAATCTAATCGTTTGGGAGTATGTAAAGCTCGTTTTCCTAGACAAATTTATAATCACACCTTTGTGGATCCTTTATCTGGCTATTTAACATTGAAAAAAGGAGAATCAATGATGAACACTTTTAGTAGAATAGTCACTTATTTGTTTCGATGTAATACAGATGTTACTAGCCTTTTGTCAGGAACTGCAGTGAAAGCTGTTGTTGCCTATATTTCAGATTATATTAGCAAAACACCCCTAAAAACCTATGTAGTGTTTGATACTATACGCTGTATATTTGACAAAAACTCTGAACTTATTGGTGGTTCAACAGACCGTCAAGAAAAAGTTAGAAAAATAATGACTCAAATTGTAAACTCATTAACATCAAAACTTGAAATTGGTGCACCACTTGCTTCTTTATATCTGCTTCAACATCCTGACCATTATACCAGTCACAAGTTCATCCCATTCTATTGGATATCTTATGTACATGAGGCCAAAAAAGTATGGGATGAAAAAGATGCAATAGTTGTAGAAGATAATGATCTTTTAGTTCTTAAAAGGACAAGAACTGAAGTGTTGGGTATTACTCCTGTGTTTGACTATATCTGTAGACCTTCAGAATGTGAATCTCTTTGTCTCTATGATTGGATATGTACATATGAACATATAACATTATCACGTAAACAGCAAAACAAAATAGGAAAACAAAATAATATACCTACTAATATTAAATCCACTCTATTGTTTCAACAACAACATCCATTATATAAGTCACATGGTGTACACCCAGTTGCTTCACTATTTAAATGGGTTCCAAACTTCATAGGACCATCACTGCCACGCTCAGACAAAGGAGATAGAGAATTCTATTGTACTACTATGCTAACTCTGTTTGTTCCTTGGCGTAATGGTTTTGATTTAAAGCCCAGTTACCAAACTTGGGATGAAGCATATAGCACTTTTAAATTCAAACAAGGGAATAGTATAATCATGCAAAATATGAATGTAAAATATGAGTGTTTGGATGCACAGGATGACTTCTCATTACAGCGACGTACTCTTGCACAAGATCAAGGAGTAACCCCATTGTCAGATTATGGTTTACCTCAAACACTTTTGGATGAGATTAGTAAGGACAACAGCATTGACATAGATGTAGATATTGAACCTATGCTTACTGATTGTATTGGTCGTAAAACTGCAAAATGGGAATATGATAGACGTGTCATTGAAGACATCATGATCCACTCTGGCTGGCTAGATGAATTGCCAGTTGATGTCTCATCAATTTCATTACCTACACTAGTGCAACCACATTTTGATATAGATGCATCAAAATGGAAAGCAATAGTCAATGAAAAATGAGCTGAAGTACAAGCTTGTTCAAAGCAAAACTTAATGAGTAACACTTCTATGACAACATTACATACTGTAGCAGGACAACCATTACAATTGTCATCAAACACACATGATCCGATTGTGAAAATAGTAGATCAAAGTTATTTATACAAATCCTATATAACCAAGTCAGAGGAATCTAAAAATATTCTAAATAACATAGTTGCTATGTTTTCCTTAAATGAAGAACAGGAGCGTGCCTTTCGTATTGTTGCTCATCATACTGAATCTAATACACAAGAACAACTGAAGATGTACTTGGGTGGAAAAGGAGGCACAGGAAAAACACAAGTCATCAAAGCTTTAAAGGAATTTTTTATTAGAACCAAAAGAGCATCACAATTCATAGTATTGGCTCCTACAGGTTCTGCTGCTGCAAATGTCGGTGGATACACTTACCATTCTGGTCTGGGTATCAATGACAAAAATCACAAGACTAGTGCCTCTATCTCAATCATGAAAGAGAAGCTTTTGGGTGTAAAGTATATATTCCTTGATGAAGTCTCTATGTTATCATGCCATGACATGTATAAAATATCAGCACAATTGGCAAAGCATTCAATATGAGTGAACAACCTTTTGGTGGAGTTAACTTTATTTTTGCTGGTGATTTTGCTCAACTTCCTCCAGTTTTAGGTGGTGAATCTCGTGCACTTTACAGTGGGACTGTAGGTACAATGACTTACTCAAGTTTGACACATTATGATCAGGAATCAGCTATAGGAAAGGCATTATGGCATCAAATCACCTCTGTTGTGCTTCTTCGCAAAAATATGCGACAAACAGCACAAACACAAGCAGATAATGACTTTCAGATGGCATTGGAAAATATGTGATACAAAAGCTGTACAAGCCATGATATAGAAACTTTACATAAGAGAATTGTAGGAGTTGGTGCAGGTAGACCATCATTAACCTCTATGGAGTTCAGAAATGTATCTATTATCACTGCATGGAATACACAGAAAGATAAAATAAATGAACTGGGATGTGATCGTTTTGCTAAAGACACCAAACAAGTTCTAACAAAATTTTACTCTAATGATCAGCGTCTTGCTGACACTGAAGTTATACATCACAAGAGACATAACAGTTTTGAGCAGAATAATGTAATTGACCTTGCTGATGCTGAACAACATGTTCTTTGGAATTCATCCCCACATACATCAGAACACTTTGCTGGTTGTTTGAAACTGTGTTTGGGAATGCCAATAATCATCAAACACAATGATGCCACTGAGCTTTGTATCACAAATGGACAAGAAGCTGTAGTCACTGGTTGGACATCTAGAATAGGTTCACACAATCAATCATCATTGGACACTTTATTTGTCAAACTGATTAACCCTCCTTTAAATGTGAATATCAATGGACTACCTGAAAGTGTTGTGCCTATACCATACAGTTCAAAAGATATTGTGTGTACTTTACCCAGTGATCAAATGATTCGTATCAGACGCAAGCAAGTCCATGTTTTGCCTAATTTTGCTATGACTGATTATGCATCTCAAGGCAAAACCAGAGAGTTTAATGTTGTAGATTTACAACATTGTCAAACACATCAGTCATATTACACTGCACTATCAAGAAGTGCTACAGCAAAAGGTACAGCAATTATCCAAGGTTTTGACTCAAGTAAAATTACAGGTGGAATGTCTGGCTGGTTACGTAAAGAGTTTAGAGAACTGGAGTTACTAGATGACATTACATGTTTACGATACAATGGATTGTTACCTTCACAAGTTATAGGTCATCGAAGAAATACACTTATAACTAATTTTAGAGAATGGAAAGGTTCTTTATATATGCCCAAGCAGCTACATTTGTCACTAAAGTGGACCTCACATGATCCTTTGGAATCAGATTTATTTAACATTGAATGGAAACTGATTGATAGATCAAAAAAATCAACTGATGCAAAACAATTGACCACTAATCATCAAATTGCACATGGTAGTCTACCTGTAAGCCATAATGAAAATAAACTTGAAATTGAATCATCAGTTATTTCGATAGATTCACTCATACTTTCATGGGATAGTACAAACTAGAGCTGTGCATATGACTCTATGTTTTCCATGTTATTTGCTATATGGAATGAGAAACCTGCTTATTGGAATAAACACTTTAAAACACAAAGCATTTATATGCAACATTTAGTAAAAGGATTTCAATCAACTAGAGTAGGCAAAACTACTTTCAACAATATTCGGGACAAAGTTAGACAACTTATCCATGATGCAAAACCACTTGATTTTCCCAATGGTCACCAATTTGCCAGTGTCAATGATCTTACACGCCTTATAATTGATACAAATTTTCCTCAAGGTTGGATTTCTTGTCATTCATGTCATAGAAGGCAGGTATGTAATACTAATTTCCCTATACATTTTGATATTATTAATGGCACTGCTCGCTCAATTGCTGAATGGATCCAACACTATTTTGTTGTGAATGAGCCTCCTATATGTGCTGTATGTGATTCCTTATATTCAGAGCAAATACATTTCCCAACAATTCCTCATTTGATAACTTTTGACATCACAACAATGCCATCAAGTTTTGTTGTATCAAAAGTAATTAAAGTTATGGGAAATTCTAGAAACACTAACTTGACACTTAAAGGTATTATATACTTTGGTGATAATCATTTTACAATGCAAACATTTGAAAAGGTAGGCAATGTTTGGTTTCATGATGGTCAAAGGAATGGTGGACAAATGACAAAAGTTGCATCAAATGGAATGGATACTCACAAGCTCAATTTGTGTAATGGAAAGAAAGCTCTGATGGCAATATATTGTCATTGATACAACTTCAATTTCATTCATGGTCAACTCATTGTCTTGTCCTTTTGAAATGTGTATCAGTTGATGATCGAGACAACCCACCTGTTATTCAGCATCCTTTTGAAAATGACTGTAATTCACTGGTGCTTTAAGATTAACATTCTTAAAACATCTACTATGCTAACTACCATATTGTCACAATAGTGGCTAAATTTAATGGATTTGCATGGTTTGATGATGAATCTACTAATATAGTGAGTATTTTTAATGAATCCACTTGAACAATTGTTATGGTAAGTTACATCTATTGTTATTGTTATTTTTTTGATTTTGATTTTTCTTGGAACTGTGGTGGGAGTAATCATCTTACAATACAAATATTTGAGAATTATAGACAATATGGTATGAATCTTCACAGCAATGACAAGAAGGCTTTTATGATAATATACTGTTATTGAGTAGCTGACTTTGGGACTCGTATTGCCACTTGTTGGCCTACTTTTGCTGGTGGGGGTATGATTTCTGGATACCCATACCCTCACATACCCTTGGTGGGTTTACCCATGGGTATCTACTATATTCTTACCACTAGTTTGGTCCATATTTCAGATTTCAGAAAATCAAAAGTCTGTCAAAATATCAATTAAATCATATTATACCTCTCTATATCCTCCTATTTTAT
>JBBPQH010000569.1:0-15216 GCA_038092475.1 Boletus tomentosulus | reverse complement strand
TTCTCAACTCGCCTCAACGCTCGCGATGCGTGCTCGGTACTAACGAGGACAACGAAACTGTGACGACGACGACGCAGTTGTCCCCGCGTTGAAATCATCTTCATTGGGCGGGATGATAGAGAATGGCCGGCGATGGCGATGATGGAGGCGCGAAAGGCGGTCAGACAATGACAACGAGGCAACAACCGCAATAGCTCGGTTATTGCTTCCCCCTCCTTGTCATCCGAGAGTACGAGGGAAGATGGCAAGGGCGACAAGGGCGACGATGAGGGCAAGAGGTGGTGACGACGTGATGACCGCGTTATCATGGTTATCGTTGTCATGCGAGACAAGGGACGGAGAGGGTGTGGCGAGATGAAGACGAAGACGAAGACGACGACGCGATGCTCATCATAGCCTGGTCCTGGTCCTCATCCCTTTCGGCCCGGCTCGTCGCGTCCGCTTTTTCCGCAGTCGCCCTTGTCTAGTCATCATTTTCACATTGTCCTCTTGGTTTGTTCCAAGATGGATGAAGAGGGGATGAGCGCTCGCGCTGGTGCACGGACACAAATAGGAGTGCATAACCACACCCGTTTGTCTTCGTATGTGAGCATGAGGGCAAGGTGGGGGTGGGGTGAGGGTGACTGGTGACAGAAGGGCAGGGACAACACTGCACTTGCCGAAGGGAACCGCAGGGGACGGTCTCTCTGACAAATCACTTTCGGTGCTTTGATTCTAAGTTAGTAGTACATATGTCCAATCTATACTTTCCAAGCAAGGTATCAGCCAACGGCAGTTGGCCTTCCCGAGTGAGCTGGTCATCGGTAAATTCCGTGATGTGAATTGCGCTTTGTGGACAATTAGGACGACGAAAAGACGAGGTAGCAGGTGAGAAAGCGACAGCGTGTGTCACTTCGCGGATAAACATTTCACCGCTTACCTAACTAAAACTTCCTATCGCCAGTCATCGATCATCCTCAATGAGAGTTGACTACCCACAATCACAACGGACGATTACTGCAACCGAAACACGCTAACATGAACGGTGTACCCGATACGTGGCAACCCACCCACTCGTTAGCTGCGCACCTCTCGCCCCACGTTGGTAGTCAGGGTATTACTACGACCGATCATTACATTTCTTTTGCCGAGCGCTGGCCAAATGCCAAAATCAAACTTGAGCTTGATGCCGCATCTCCTGCGGATGAGTATAAGAAGGACCTAATGTGGACGGAGGAAGCCAGCTTACAGACATCGTCAAAAGCAAATATCAATCATGCAACTCAAAGCGTCTTCCTTCTATCTCACTGTACTCCCCTCGCTCTTTTTCGCAAGCTCGTTGCTAGCAAGCCCCGTGGCTAGTCCAGATACGGACTTCAGGAGGCCATGCCGAGGTCAGTATGATCCCAAAAAAGCTCCCGGCATTTCACTTACACCAAGGGGAGTGGGAGGTTGTATTGACTAGGGGTGTGTGACAGAAATGAGGTCAGTGCGATGAGTCCAACAAACATTCCAGAGTTTTCTAACGCCAAGAATAGATCCTAAAAACTGAATGAGAACAAATCGGTGCAAGGTGCAGGCGGTGTTTTGGAGCGACATGGCCTCAACGAGCCATTCGTATGCTGTACCTTCCCATACATATTGGGTTGGGTGATCTTGCCTGACCCAAAGTTTCGGCCTGCATTTCGTTGCTTACCGTTGTCCAGAATCTCGTGAATATTCTCTTATCGAAATGTGTCTCTTGTCTTGCCTCGTACTTGAAACCTTGATGTATGCTTCCGTCTGCTAGCCGAGGTCTATACTATCCAAAGCGGTGACATTAGTCCAAAGCGACTCACGCTCGTATCCACTGGCAGGTAGTCGTGTTTCTCCTTTGCAATTCGACCGTAGGGAGGCTGAGTGCTGAATCTTGCAAGAACCGCGCCAGATGCAAACGTCCGACCATCGGTCACAGTGTGCATTTCATCTTCTGCCACCTGTAGAATGATCGAGGTGCGTTTCTTCATCACTCAACGATGATACCCTGGCGCTCAATGTTGGAATCTATCGGATCGACCTGGTGAGGAAAGCAAAGGGTTGTCTCACGTAGTATAGAAGCACTGTAACCAATGGATAGCGGCCTGGTATTGTAGCTACATGGCAAGACCCTCTGCGATAGAGTCAGGATCAAAATAATAGACTTAAATGTGCCGTATATCCACTCACAAATATCCTACAGCAGCCAAGCTAATTTACAGTCACAAAAAAAGCGAGGAAAGGGGCATATGGTCATACAGAAGGGGATTCAGCATATGTCGCAGACTTATAGATGGAACGAAAGAGAATATAAGGGAAAAAGACAAAAAAGACAAAAAAGACACAAGGTCAATAGAGCGAATCATATCCAGCAACCGAAAGGCATGCACATCACCGCGACATGGCGAAGACAACATCCGCCCACCACGCATGGGCACTCAAAACACTCCAGAAGTACCGGCCCATCACGACAGGCGCCCCGAGGACCACCATCGTCAACAAGACCGCCTACACCAAACACCGTCGATAACCAAATAAACAAAAGGCGCAGAAAATCTCACCGTTGTCACGAGGCCGACCGTACTTGAGGCGACACTTGGTCGCCTCATGCAACCGCAACAAAAAAATGTCGCACGCGGTGACGAGGCCCGGCCGGAGCTTGCGCATCGCAATAGTATTCTCTGACGGGGTGGGTTCTAAAGACGCATGAAAAAAAGTTGAGTACTATGATGAGAGGCGGACGTACCGCAGAGTTTGAGAATGCCCTCGATCTCGGTGAGCACCCTAATCGCAAGCAGGAACATACTCGCGGTGGACCTATCTCTTCGACACGGATCGATGGGCTACCACGCGTCACAACGCGCCATCGAGCACGAAACGTGAGATGGGACGCACCGCGCAGCCCTGGAGGGCCCATTGACCCGGGCGAGCGCGAGTCGGCCGGGTCGGTCGAGCAGAAAGTCGGCGACGAGCGCGCTGTGGCGCATCACGAACCCGGTCTCGTCACAAATTGTCAAATGCTCCTGCGGCGTACGATAAACCAAGGCCATGAGCCCGTCAAAAGGCCGCCACAGCCTACACATACCCAGCAGATCGGTCGGGACACGACGTCGTTGAGTCGGGTTTCGCGAGGGCACCGCTGTAGAGCGGCATTCGGTGAACTGCTGGGTATTGTGTATCCTTGCGTGGGGCGGATGTGGGGCGAGCGTGACGAGAGTGGTTGTATTTTGGGGTTTGGAGGGATACTACCATGGCTCGCCTTGTAACAGACGCGATGACATTGCAAGAGTTGGCGTTTCGAAAAACCTTGCAAGTATGCCCAATAGAATCGAAACCAAGATGCGAGGTGGTGCGTCAATGATGTTCCAGATGCAGCGTCTCCTGTTCGTCACTCGGACTAAGCCCCCCGCGCGTGCGCTCAAGCTCCTCCAATCGTTGCTGCAGAATACTCTCCCGGTCCGCTCCGGGCAAGGAAGACTTTCAGAAGCAGCCGGTTGATTTAACCCGTGGGCTATGCTTGAGGGTGAATGACACAGTACTGGCAAATGCCATGGCGAGATAGAATCCAGGCAAGGGCGTGATATGGAAGAGCTCTAGGCAAATGAACAATTCAGGCTCCGACGTGACATCATTCTAGCCATGTCTTAACTTCGCGACTTAATGGTTAAGGTTGCCATTCATCTCTTCAAATACAGACTACTTTCTTCCCAGAAGTACGTCCGAAACAGCCAAGTCTCACCCCGATGGAATGGTTGACTCTGCCACTCGTCATGTCTGAATGAACGCTGACCGGAAGGGACCTGCTAGCCTTTGTCTAGAAGTTTAGATGAACTTATCATTTTTGCAGACGAGCAACATGCCTTATACAAGCAGAATTCTGAAGATGCGATGCTCGACCTCGCCATACGTTATTACTGCGCGGCCTTTGATTTTGATCCAGCACCAGGGGCTGCAGTGCGCTATGTACTACCATGTTTCCGCTTCCGAATCACGCACTTGTGTTGCGTGCGGAGAGGCAGACAGACACTGACACCACCCTCGAACACAAATTTCTAGAGAAGGCTCTCGGATTCGCGCCACCTACCCATCATCTGAGATCAGTCATTCTAGGTATCCAAGCGACATCATATACACAACCGTTACTCTCGATACCAACTGTGTTACGGTGTGGACGATATCGATCTTGCAGTTGAAGCTTACGCCGCTTTGATCGACACATTGCAACAACCATACCTCATTGCCTGCATGGGATGCGCTGCACTTGCGCGCTCGGTTCTACTGCGAGGGAGAGCATCCGTGACATCCATGTTGCCATCAAGCACT
The DNA here is from genome assembly GCA_038092475.1 of Boletus tomentosulus. NCBI lineage: Eukaryota > Fungi > Basidiomycota > Agaricomycetes > Boletales > Boletaceae > Boletus > Boletus tomentosulus. Next base: position 10,899 of record JBBPQH010000569.1, on the reverse strand, counting down.
TCAAAGTCGTCACCAGCAGGTGCGCACCTACTAGTCACCACTATTACTTCACCGTAGTACTGATTTTCTATGCGACTCTCCTCATCCAGGAAATGGACGAGGTAATTGAATGCACCCACAATGCTATAGCCGTTGGTCAAGCAAATGATCCCTGGCCAGAGCTGCTCAGCACTCTCGGCTATTGCCTAGTCTTGTTTTTTTTTTGCGATGTGGTAACATCACAGATGTCAAGAGCGCTGTGGAGAATTGTTATGCCGCTGTGCCCTCGCACTCATCTCTCGACGCCGTCGCCCGGGCGGGTAACATGGGTCGTCTCGCTCTTGCGCTTTTCACGCGTTGTCAGGGCGATAAAATGGACTTGACGCGCGCCAAAGCGTACCTCCAAGAAGCGTTGGAGCTGTGCTTTGCAGCGGCCGTGTAACCATCCTGAACAACTATGCTCGTACTTTGGGACATTTGGCGAGAAGGGATTCTGATCTCTCCGATCTCGAACTTTCTATCTGATACTTTTACGAGGCGCTCGACATTTGCTACCCACACTCCCGACCCGCCCTCCTTACGGATCTAACCGTCGCTCTTCTCTATCGCTACTCGCAAGTCGGCGATCTGTCTGACGCTGACGTTGCCTTTTCACTCTGAAAACCGTCTCTGGATTTGCAGTCAGAGTACCATCCAACTCGAGGATTGACGTTCCAAGTTCAAGCAAGGGCTGTGATCGCGATGTTCCCTCGAAAGCGCACCATCGTCGACGCCGAGACGGCGTTCGATATTCTCCGTGCTGCTCAAGTTGCGTTCACTCCTGGACATGTGCTACTCGTCGAGACGCACATGGAACTCTTCAATGTGTACTTCCTCCGGCATTCCATTACAATCAGCGAGGCCGATTTGGAAGATACATTCAGATACTGAATAGCTGCTGCTCAATATGCTAATGGAGGCTCGCAGCTCCAATTCGAGGCTGCTCTGCAATGGGTGAAGGGCGCGACCATCCATCTTTGCTCGATGGATACAGATCCGCCATACGCTCCACGTCGACCTCTTGCGCGCTCAGACATTGCGATGTCGTTGGTGCAGTGGAGTTGTTCGAGCATAGTCAAGGTCTGGTTTGGACCTTCATAGACCGCTTGAGAACCCCGGTCTACAAACTCCGGGCGAGCAGACCCGGTGCTTAGGATCTGGCAGATGAATTCGAGAATCTCAGGTGTCAGCTGGAGATGCTGATGACAATGGGCGACGATGGAGAGTATGGACAGATGTATTCAGAGCGCTTGGAACGCGGTGATCGATAAGATACGATGCGGTAGTATCTTCTGCTTTTCTATAAGTGAAGACTTCAAATACGGAAGCAAATGAGAACATCGTATCGTAGAAACATAGAGGTCAAAGTCGAAAAGTGTCAGCATGTAGCATAAGGCAAAAAACAACAAATCTGAAGGACGACGTACGTTAAGTGCCGCGGGATCTTGGCGTTGTGCCGCGTTTGTCATTCCAACGCTGGCGATGGCACGTCGAGTCACTAAAGTTGTGGTTCGTAAGAAAACCGACCTGGGAAAAGACATTTGAAACTAAAACCCCCGGATAAGCGTAGACTGTGAATTCCACCCTCCAAGGAAACGTGCTAGGGTTTAGAACGTTCACAAGTCACAACTTCATCGGAGGTTCAAAACCTGGGAAATGCCAGCGGAGAAAGCAGTGTGGTTTTCAGTTATCCTTTTCCGGAAAATGCGACGCTAAGGTAGGCAGATTAGAAGATGATTCCGGGAGCCTTTCTGGCTTTTGAGGAATCTTCCCACGGTGTCACTTTCTGGAGGCTTGCTTTATTGACGTCTATTTGCGAACTCACAGGAAAGGAAATGAATCAACGCCATCCAATATGTTTTTTATTGGCAGGATGCGCCAGGGTGTTACCTTCCATGCCAACTCCGGGAACTGATGGACGAGGAACATGTTCCGTGGATTGTACGAATCAAGTGGTCCCAATGAGGCGTTGCATGTCGGGGACGCGGAGTTTCCAGGTTGACAGATATTCATGGTTCGTGTGTTTTCCTTGCTTTGTGATGGGAATGTGAGGGTGGACCTCCGGAAATTTTCGATTTCAAAGCTAATTTTGGCTCACACACGTAGATCATATCCACTCTAATGCGGTGAATGTTGTGACATCGCTTCTTGAAGTGGACACTTCGAAAGAGCGAACCTGTAAGCGAGTGGCTCATTATCCCCGTGCTGAGTGGCAAATTATCCTCCATAACAGCTGTCCACACAAGCGCTTCGATGGACAACAAAGCGCTGCATCTGTTATATAAAGCCAGTCCTCTGCGGATGTCGTCCTCCATCACTTCTGTCGCCCCGATAGTGACCAGTGAGCCTCATCTTACCACTCATCGACATCCACCGCTTCCTCTTGCTTGTTTCTAATTCTACTTGTGATACCTATCCTCTTCATCTTTTATCTGTATTCTCTATCATGACGCAGTTCAGGCGCCCCGTCTTCCAAACTTTCCGTCTTCCTTCAAAATTCCGTCGGCCGCTCCAATCTAGCGAGGTAACCCTATTCCGCGTGCAACAAGAGCTTGTACACGCCGCTCCCAACTCCACTCTCCAGCTTCCGATTGAGGCGGATGCCACAGAAGTCACGGGGAACGAGGAGCGTGAGGACAACAAGGTTGAGGTTGAAGTTGAGGTAGAGAATGGTGAAGGTGACCTCGACGGGCTCGAGCACGAGGTGGAGGCTGATGGGGAAGACGTGCCTGTGGATACCCCGCCAACCTTCCCGTTCGATTTAGCGCGCAAGACACGCCTCGAAATGATGGTCTATCGCCTGTACATCGCCCTCTCAGACGACGACCGCGAAATTGCCGCCCTGCGCACGCGACAGTGCGAGAAGTTCACCCACGTCATACGCGTCATATTCGACCCACCCTCCGTCGACAATAAGATCCTGCCGTCGAACTGGTCGGTCGCGTTGAACTTCCCCTCGGACGAACCGCTCGAAATGTGCATCCGGTGTCCTGCCTTTATGCGCGGCCTTGGCGAGTACAACAAGGCGTTGACGAAGCAGCAGCTCTTCCTTGCGAGCAAGTTTATCGCTTTTTCGTTGCCGTACAGGCACGACGCATGGGTTCAGGAAGGCATCAAATTCCCGTTCTCGCAGGAAGAGTGCCGCGACTCGAGAGTGCTCATCGTCGGGCCCACCGACCGGTCGATAGACGTCATGGCCATTTTAGTTGGCTACCTCTCCTCCCTCACGGGAGCGCGCGGCCCAAACCTGCTGGCCAGTGTTCGCAAGTTTGACCTGGTTCATTCCCACTGGAAAAACTCCCTTCGTGGAAACATGGCGCACGCCATCCTAAATCAAAAATGATAGACATTGTTAGAGTTTAGCATCGCGGACATTTCCTTTCTCTATTTTGTACCTCACCTTCGCGACACATTGTTAGAGTAGTGACATCACCCGACAGGAAACCTCCCAACTTTGTAGAATGTATTATATCTGACGAAATGTCGAGTTTCAGGCTTGCGTTGCAAATATTGAGCTCCTTCACGAGCCATTGTATTCAATAACGACGACCAGAGCCCAAAGAGGCATCGGGTAGGATACATTGGTGAAGTACTATGCATCGGGGTCATGGACGCTTCGCAATGGAGTGCATATATGAATTTGAGTGGGAGGATGCAAGGAGACATGGCGATGGAGATGGGAACAATGGGACGTAATATGATGTCTCCAGGCGAGTAAAGGAGGGGGTGAGGTGACAGAGCGGAGATAGGCTCACTGAGACGATGACCCGTGTTTGCAACTGAAAAGCCATTTGACCACAATTTCCTGAACGCCGCGTAGCAGCAACCGAGACGTGAAGTTCCATTCAGTTTCTGGCAAATGTGCTTCCGGCTTTTCCCGCACGAAGTGGGCGATTGGGACACGGTGGAGAAAATGGGACAGTAGCAACATCTCTGCTACTTTCCACTTGATCTTCCCCTTTGACCTGCCAGGAGTATGTCAGCTGGCATTTAGTTTCGAGCACATGCTCGAGTTCCCACTCACCTACTACGGCGACGCGGCGGATCCCTGTGCCCATTTTGACCGTACAAGGGTTAGCGTGCGTCGACCGGATCACTGTCAGGGTGGAGAGTCACTCAGGAGTGCGATGTAGCGCATGATAAATGCGATCTCGTCTCAACCCTGTTCCCATCGATTACTACAAACCGATGCCGAGTCCAGTACGCCGTGGATAGATTCGATCTCTAAAACTGTTTCAACGCTAGACACGAGCTAAACGTACAGTCTCGCGGGTGTATTCGGTGGGCTGTATAGCTGTTTCAACGCTTTCGTATGTCATGGCAGACATAACTTTCAGAGTTTCAGTAAACCGGTTAGACGACTCCTCTCTGAGTCTCAGGAGCACTAACCGTTCTGCTGAAGAAGTTTGGCCCACGAAGCGGCCGCCGTTGACCGGTCCCGACTGTCCCCAAAACGGATGGGCTTAGGACAGCGCTTGATGATCTTCGTATCTTATCCAAAGTAAAGAGTTGCCGGTCGCAGATCCGGGCAGTCGGCGGCAGTCACGGAAATGTCACGAAGATGTCACAGGGTGTTACAGTGGCGAGCGAAGTGTTCCAAGCTTGAGATCTTGAGATCTAAGAAGAGTGAAAGCAATTAATTTTGTTGCCTTGGGCCGCAGCTGAAACTACTTACTCACCATTCGCAAGGCCTTCGAGAGCTGCCTGTCGGATCCGGGACTTGTATGTAGGATCCGAGGTTGCATGTAACTTGATGTGCCTCCCTTTGACAAGGGGCATCGCCCGCACCCCAGCGCACAGCGCTCTAGAGAGCGAGGACAGTCCGATGTTTGGGCGGAGATTGAACGGGCCCTCAAGCCGCGAGCGGCGCAGCCTCCCAGACTTGGCTAGTGTTCAGCACATCAGGCCCATGATCCGGATCGGTCCCTAACAGACACGTGTGCTGTAACGAGAGGTGACAGGGATGGAGACGAGAGCGATGGAGTGGGGACGGGTGGCAGCCCAAAGCGCTGTCCGGCTCCACGAACTGTCCTGGGCCAATGGTGCCGGTGAGCTACATATCCAGATCAATAGTCGTACTACGACGCGTGCAGCGAATGCTACAGGCCCAAGAACTAGGAGAAGGACAACACATATGATAGGTGGGGCGTAGCCCTCGGCCAGCGATCATGCAAGTTGGACACGATTGGTGGGGACGTAGTCGAAACTCAAGTCAATGACGTTGTGTCCCGACCGATCTGTATGATGGGCATGGGTATCCTGTGGCGGGCTTTTGACGGGTTCATGGCCTTGGTTTATCGTACGCCGCAGGAGCATTTGAATGGGATGTGGAAGATTATTAAGAGGCTACCACTCAGTCCGCCTCCCAGGTACGTCCGTTGACCTCGCGTCCAAGTAATCCTCGAACTCATGTCACCCTCCGCCGCATCACCCGACGTACGCGACGCATGCAACAGATACGTCCGCGTGCATGTCCATCTCGGACGGAAACTAGGCTGCGACGAGGCCGAGTTCGTGATGCGACACAGCGCGCTCGTCGCCGACTTTCCACTCGACCGATCCGGTCGACTCGCGCTTGCCCGGGTCAAATCCAAATGGGCCCTCCAGGGCTGCGCGGTGCGTCCCATCTCACGTTTCGTGCTCGATGGCGTGTATTGATGCGTGGTAGCCCATCGATTCGTGTTGAAGAGATAGGTTCGACACAGTCCACCCCCAGTATGTGTCCCCGCTTGCGATTAGGGTGCTCATCGAGAGCGAGGGCGTTCTCAAACTCTACGGTGCGTCTGGTGGTGGGTACCTTCGTGGGTGGCACCCACGCTATTCCCTACATGTACGCCTACCTTTGATGGGAACAGGGCTGCGACAAGATCGCGTTCATCATGCGCTACATCGCACTCCTGACACCCTGACAGCGATCCGGTCGACGCACGCTAACCCTTGTAAGGTCAAAATGGGCACTCCCGGGCCATGCGCTAGGTCTCTTGGTGTTTTATTTTTGGCCAGTCTGGAGTGAGAGTGGTGTGTTGATAGATGGCGATGTCTGTGCGATGATAGCTTCATAAGTAACCTGGACATGAAAACATGTCAGTTTTGGAGATCAGCCAAACGGCATACCAAGCTCACTTGTTATCTCGCCGCAGCTGGTTGGCAGTCGGATCATTATATTTCTTTTTCCGAGCGCTTGCCCAATGCCAGAATCAAACTTGATATCGCATCTCCTAAAACAGCTGGCGGATGAGTATAAGAAGGACCGACTGTGGACGGAGGAAGCCAGCTTACAGACATTGTCGAAAGCAAATATCAATCATGCAACTCAAAGTGTCTTCCTTCTATCTTACTGTACTCTTTTCACTCTTTTTCGCAAGCTCGGTGCTAGCAGGTCCCGACACCCCATGAATAGTCCAATGGAGATCATTTGCGGTGTAGGTCAGTATGATCCCAAAAAAGCTCTCGGAAATTGACTTACACCAAGAGAAGATCATAGGGCGTTGCCAGGGGCTTGGGTCAGCAGAGAATTAGGTCAGTGCGATTCCAAGACACGTTCCACAGTTTTCTAACACCAAAATTCTGGGGGCCCATGATCCGGACGGTCCATATATCAGGCATGACCTGATCATGACACGGCAGGTCAATATGCTATCATCGCCATCTATATCAACACACCACTCTCACTCCAGACTCACCGAAAAAAGATGGAGAAAAGAAACTCCAAGAGACCTAGCGCATGGCCCGGGAGTGCCCATTTTGACCTTACAAGGGTTAGCGTGCGTCGACCGGATCACTGTCAGGGTGGAGAATCACTCAGGAGTGCGATGTAGCGCATGATGAACGTGATCTCGTCGCAGCCCTGTTCCCATCAAAGGTAAGCCTACATGTGGACGCGTCAGCGCCGTGCGCACAGATCGCATATGTCGTGCGGTACAACGGAGGATCAGACATGTATTTGATTACTACGAACCGATGCCGAGTCCAGACTGACTGTCAGGCAATGAATGTACCCCGTGGATGGATGGATTTGATCTCTCAAACTGTTTTCAACGCCGGGCCTCATATGCCGTGGTAGACACGAGCTGAACGTACAACATTGCGGGTGGATTCGGTGGGCTATAGAACTGTTTCAACGTTCTCGCATGTCATGGCAGACATAAGTTTGCCCCATGAAGCGGCCGCTGACCGGTCCCGACTGTCCCCGGAATGGGTGGGCTCGGGACAGCGATGATCTTCGTATCCCATTCAAAGTAAAGAGTTGCCGGTCGCAAGGGTAAAACACACATCTGTCGACTTTTTCACGCGAAATTATGGCTCACACGTCTCTTATTCATGCATGACTGCTAGGAAGGCCTGTCATTTCGCTTTCTTATCGACTTGACATACTGAGCAGGCAACCGCAGCCTGTTTCGAGATAAACATGCACGCGAAGTCTCAAGCCAGCCGTTTTCGGTCATTTCCCCGTAATCTGCATGCTTCCGGAAACGAGCTGGAAGCTGCCGTCGGCTGCCCGGAACAGAAGATCACAACGGCTGGCCTCAAGAGTCAAGACTAGCACGCGGACGTGTCCGTAGCGTGCGCCCGGTCGCGTATAGCAAGAGGGGCCATACATGAGTTTGTCCGACTGTCGGCCGAATGTACTTCACGGGTGGGTCCAGTGTCATGATTATCTTCCGCACCCCATAATGTCAGTTTGCATTGCCCTTACTCATCCGTGACTATTAGCTAGGGCTAGTCTTTTGCGATCTTGTGATGGTAAGCTGTCAAGGCGCTTTGAGTTGTCTAATGGAAAAAGTTGATATTCCCTCCCAAGTTCCCACTCCATCGATCATCAGCGCTCGGGTTCACTGCCTGACTATCACACCGAAGTGGTGGGACCGTAAATCTGTAGTAAGGCCATTCGTACTTTAGTATGATGTATCCTCTATTGAACCATTGACGCATCTTTACCGCACCAGTGCAAAAGTCTCCGCGTGTCAATCACAACGGACGTTTACCGCAACTGACACACGCTAACATGAACGGTATGGAAGCCCGGACAATTGTGCTCCCTTCGACGTCACGCAAGTTGTCTCGGCGCAGTTTGGCACACGGTTTGGGATTAACCTTATGTCGTACCCTCAGACACTTCAAGCGCCACGTGCACTCCGAATGCCTTTATGACCAAAAACGAACGTGTATAGTTCTTTAGTCCAATGTACTGTAGTAAAGTAATAGCGCTGTTTACAGTACAGTCAAGTGGGATTGTTACCGTTGGGGATTTATTCGTGAGCGACTCGAGGAGCAGCAACTTCCGCCGAAAGCATCTGTTCCACGTTGTTCAGTTGCGTCGACACCTCGTCGGTGTGCTGGACGCCGTCGCCACACAATCCGGGAGGGTGTTCCACTCAAGTCCCAGACCAAACAGCTGGGCACTGACACGCCAAGGTCAAACCCACCGTGGAGGTATGCAGCACTAATCAGAGACTCCACAACATCAGCCAACATCTTCGTCGATAACGCCTCAACCTCTTTGCGCGTCTTTCCTCCTCCTACCATGGGCTCGTCGTTGGTTGCGTCGGGAGGACTCATGGGTGTAAGGACGGGCTCCTCCGGTGCAGACAGGTACAGTGGTTTGAATCGTTGGGGGTATTTTCGCGAAAGGGGGGCGGAGGAAGACGGCGCTTCTGACTCTGGAAATCATAGCGGTCTCGAGGCGGCGAAGAATCAATGGGATGATTTGTGAATATTCAGAGTGTCCGAAGTCATGACAAGAACCTAACTCCCAAAACCGTGTGCCGAACGGTGCCGAGACGACCTGCGTTGCGTCGAAGGGAGCACGATTGTCCGGGCTTCCATACCGTTCATGTAAGCGTATGTCGGTTGCAGTAAACGTCCGTTGTGATTGACACGATGAACGGCGTACCTGATACATGCAAATTTATCTGTCATATTGATGAAAACATGTCAGTATTGAAGATCAGCCCGTTAGTATTAGTATTTACTTAGCCTTATCTCAACTTTGCCCATTATCTCGCCGCACGCTGGTAGGCAGTGTTATACTACGACCGATTTTTACATTTATTTTGTCGAGCGCTTGCCCAATGAAGTCCAATAGTACCAGAATCATGACATGTGAACTTGATGTTACCACGTCTCCTAAAAAAGCTGGGGGATGAGTATAAGAAGGACCGACTGTGGACTGAGGAAGCCAGCTTACAGACATCGTCGAAAGCAAATATCGATCATGCAACTCAAAGCGTCTTCCTTCTATTTCACTGTACTCTTTTCACTCTTTTTCGCAAGTTCGGTGCTAGCAAGCCCCGTGAATAATCCAAGGGATAGCGTTAAAGGTGTAGGTCAGTATGATCCCAAAAAAGCTCTCGGGATTTGACTTACGCCAAGGGGAGACCCTGGTGGTGGTAAAACTATCGATAGGGCTGCGGAGGTTGGCGTTGCCAGGGGCTTCAAGGGTCAGAACAGAGAGTTAGGTCAGTGCGATTCCAAGACACATTCCAGAGTTTTATAACACCAAAAAAAATCCCTCCAAACGTGCAGAGGACGCTAGTGGTTCAGACGAAGACCTTCTCGGTCAGTCCGTTGGAGTGAATACTCCAGTGTGGCTAACACCAAAAATAGCTCCTAAAAACTGAATGAGAACAAATTGATGCAGGATGCAGGCGGTATTTTGGAGCGACATGGCCTCAACGAGCCATTCGTATGTTGTACCTCCCCATACATTTTGGGTTGGGTGACCTTGCCTGACCCTGCATTTCGTTGCTTACCGTTGTCCAAGAATCTCGTAAATAGTCTCTTATCGAAATGTCTCTGTCGTCTTGCTTTGTACTTGAAACGTTGAAACATGATGTATGCTTCCGTCTGCTAGTCGAGGTCTATATTCAAAGCGGTGACATTGGAAGCGAACTCACCCTCGTATTCACTGGTGACAGGCAATCCTGGTTCATGATACCTGCAAGAAAACGTGCTCAGTCGTTTGATCCGCGATGCATACTCAAACCGAACGAAGCACGCAGGGTGTCGCTTGGCAGAACGCCCAGCTTTAGGGTAACTGTCTTTGCAATTTGAAGGCTGTATCGAGGCTGAGCGCTGAGTGCTGAATATTGAATATTGAAAGACCGCGCCGCGGTCACAGCAGCGCATTTCTATGGTGCTCCAAACCCCAAAAAAATCAGCGCGATCCAGCGCCTGCGCGCGCGATTTATCGGTCATGCGTGCGCGCAAATTAGAGGTTGAGTGCGCGATTGATGGTAGTCGGACATATGTTTTAGAACAGTTGCGAGGAGTCGGTCAGCCAAGAGCTTGGTTGTCCGCTCTGCTCATGTCGAAATGCAACATTTCCCTTCACACCTCCCTCGACAAAACAGTCATCACCACCAATACAAATCCATTCGCAGCGTCGTTGTCGATTACACTCCTCCTAGTCTTATATAGGGCAGTACTGGTACTCATCGTCTCAAAGCCAGTTTCATTGGATATCGCCAATGCGGTCGGACGCAGGAGAGGGTCCAGGGAAAGTGTCCGAGGTGGGTAGGGATGGCGAGAGCGGTTGGGCGAGAGCGCGAAGCGCTCCCCGGCCCCAAACGGCTGCACAAGCTCGGCCAGAGGCGTGAGCTGCAGGGCGGGTGGGAAGCCTTGCAGCGAGTGCCTGAGAGCTGATGTACAGCTGAGCTTGAGCTTGAGGCCCCGTGTAGGAGCAGCTGCACCGAAAACGTTTGAGTGGGTGTGTGTAACGAAAAGTTGAAGGGCGAGCGGTGCGGCGACTCCGCCGGCTATGGCGTAATATTTGCACTTTTATTTATGGCCGCGTTCCGCGCCAATTCCACCGCGGTGAACCGTGCGCACTACATTTTGTGCGCGACTCCTACCGCGGTATATCCACGTTCCACCACGTTT
>JBBPQH010000568.1:0-15222 GCA_038092475.1 Boletus tomentosulus | reverse complement strand
AAGTGCCCACTGAGTGAGTCCTCTTTGTTGGAGGAATTGTGAGACTGACCGCTTTCCGATGGCTGGGAGTGGGGGTTTCTGCAGGGTAATATATGGGAATTATGGGTCGTGAAGACAGACAATGAAATTTTAAAAAGTCCCGAATCCAACGGGAGCCTCAAGGACATGCACACGTCCGCCTTTCGACTGCGATCTCGCCCTGGTATAGCACGCATCTTTTTGTGTCGTGTCCCATGGGGATGTTTAAGTTCATGTTCATATTCTGGCTGTCGACGTGGGTGGCAGGCGTACGTCAAGACCCGGGTGGTGCGTCAGGCGTTTCGTAAGGTGAGAACGAGTGTCTTCTGAGCTGGAAGGTTTGGTCCGGCAAGATTGTAACGTCAGGTTCAGGCACGAGAGTTGAGTGAAGAAAGGTGCAAATACGCCCTCCCCTGACTTCAAAGCTCCAACCAACGACATCTCAATGCGCCCGGCCGTTCGTCCTCGTTCCCCGCCCTGCAATCGCAGTCCGAACCTGACATGATCCATACTTGGATTGTCCACTTCAGACCCACTCATGCGCGTACATATAAGAGACTTCCCCGCCCGTTCAAGCCCTCAACACACACCAAGAACCCAACGCACCAGACCAAGAACCTCGAGACATTGCTCTGGCAGGGGAGCGGGATGGCTGTGTTTTTGGATGTCGAGTGGATGTCGACATAATGATTCAACGAGACCAAATCCAAATCAGCTCTGATTCCAATTCTTGCTTTTGCACTCCATTCATCTCATCGACTATACACATAGGTAGCTCGTGTATCTGCGATGCGAGTTCATCACTGGAAGTTGTATTTGGAGATGATATTCCAGAACTCGGTACCCTGTTTCGTAGCGATTGTGCGCTCGAGGACGGTTACCTCGCGCTTATTATCGCCGCCGGCGAATGTGCCCGCGCCCCAAGGTGACCCTAATAACCATGAAGCCCATCACCGTCAGCTGTCAAGAAATACGGCACCCAAAGTTCAATAGTACTTACCACCGTGGACCTCCGTTAGGTTATTTAATTCGTCCGCTACATTACGGTAGCCAAGAGGGACAAAGATGATCCCATGGTGGACAAGGGCGGAAAGCGAGTTCATGATGGTGATTTCTTGTCCGCCGCCTAGATAACTAGTGGAGACGAAAATGCCAGCAAACTTGCCTGCCAGAGCAGCATCTTTCCAGAGCGTATGGGCGGTTATGTCCCAGAAAGTCTGCAACAAGTGGGGCATCGTATCAGCATCATGTACGGCCAACAATGACGCAAGAGCAATGAGCCTAGGGAAGAGTCATATCTCACCTTCCATTTGGCGGGGTAGTTTCCAAAGTAACTGGGGATACCAAATAAGAATGCGTTGTATTTCTTGAGATCATCGGGAAGGATGGTGGGGTAAGAAGGGCAATCATGAGATTCCCTAGGTGGAATATCGATTCTGTGTAGTCCAGTGAGTGGGTTGATACCAGCGCGCACAGGAGCAGATGTACTCGAAGATCGTTCCATGTCCGCCGGCTTGCTTGATACCCTCAAGAGCAGCCGCGGCGACTAATATCGCGATGGGTTGTTAGCTCGTACGCGGAATTAACATGAAGTGAAGTGCTTACGATTGGCAACGTGGCAATGCTGTGTGAAGATTACGATGGCTACTTCGGACATGCTAGGAAGAACAGTGGATACGAAGCAAATGATGTATGAAAGTTGGGTGGGTTCATCGAGGCAAACGAACATTGTACTTATAGGTTGCAAGCTAGTGCTTCGGATGAACAGTTCGGGGAATGCAACGTACTGCATGCTCACGAACATTGCCATCCGTAAACAATGGTAGCCGGATTTCAAGGGACTCTCCGAGTCATTGCTTTGGAATAAACTAGAATCACCGGATCTCTGTCTGGGAAAATAGAGAATGGAACTGCCTGAATCTCACCCGTTTGAAGAGAGGGCCGTAAGCATGTACTAGGCTTGATTTCGCAGTGAATGTAAGGCATTCACAGAACCTGACTTGTACGACACGCCGGGAGGCATGTTTGCCGGGACTGATGAACCTGATTGTGTGAATGACGAGCTACACGTTGGGATTGACAGGGAATAATTTTTGAATACTCGGATGAGGACTCGCCGATCAAGCACTTTGGCGTATTCGGTCGGTCGTGACAACTTGAATGGATGACTAAGCAGATTGTTTCATCAAACCGTTCGACTTCGATGGATTGTTGCTTCCCTCCACAATCTTCATGACAGTGGTAAATCTGTTGCACAGGAAGCTCTTAAATGTGTGCCACCTTTCTTTTCGCTCACGTTCCCCGTTTTTCTTGATTAGGGAAATCTTCCGTCAAAGCCCTTCTCTCCCCAGCCCATGCTAAGCGAATCAACGTCTCGGTCGTGACGAACAAAGCAGAAGCAGAAGCTGTGCCCACCTCAACTGTTCCTTGCGCCTTCTGGGCATCGTGGAAATCCAACCAGCTTTTAATAGTCCTTTCTACGCCACGTAGCTATCACACTACGGTAAACATTTGCACAACAAGGCTACTTTGCATGGCTCTATGAAGCATCCCGACCTACGTGGTTGTCTGCTTACGGTGGCCTTCCTGCTCGCCGAATTCCCACTGTGAGCGCCCATCATGCGGCTTAGAGTGTGGTACATCAGTGTGGCCTCGTCGGCACCTTCTTGAGACCTGCAATCGTGAGGCTGATGTTCTACATGATCATAATCTTGGTCCTACCAGGTATTTGGATATTCGAAAAACTCTGTCAATGTAGAGGTAAGCAGTACGCAGCTTGCCTTTTGACCAGGCTGATTCACAAATCCTCTTGCACAGATCAGGTCGTTCAATTCCATTGTGGGAGTATGGTATGTCAAAGAAAAAAAAGAAGGGCAAGACACCTCCGCGAAAACGCCAGAGGATAAATGTTTGATAATGTTGGTGCCTGCTTTGAAGAAGCAGCTGAGAATGAGATTCTGGACTTGCGTTCTGGCAGTTGGGCTGCACGTGTAGAGGAGGTGCGAGACAAGGATCCACAAGACATGCTGGAGGGAATTTGAGACGTCTCGCACGGGGGCTCAGCCTTTATAATTATCATGTGTTCTTGGTATTCAGTCATATTATCTTATGGCCATAGTATCGGATACTTATTTTATTTTTGTCTCTCACTTGGCCTTGTGGACGATCTTTCGAGGCGCAAGCTTGTATTCGGCATGACTGCTCCTGGTGCTTTGCGAGACGAAACTAGTCGCCACAGTTGGCCCGTCACTACCAGTGCTTCAGCCCTCACCGTGATTGGAAATGTACCTAAACATTCAACGTTGACCCTGGTGTGACTAAATGTACGCTTACTCGGGAGTTGAGCATAACATGCATCTGAAAGCAGACGAGTAACGTTATCGCTTGATGACTCTCCAGCCATTCAGTTTGCTCTTCATCAATCCAAAATGGGATTAGTTACCCTCCCCGGGGCTCCCCCTCCTTCGGCTAGGTTTTCAGATTTGAAGAATGTTCTGAAGTTTAACAGGGTTCATCAAAGCAGCCTTCCGAAGCGAGTTATTCGGCATCGCTCCTGGAATGGACCATCGGCAGGATCTTTGAAGAGTAAGCTTTGTGGTGACTGTCATACCTGATGTTCCTATCAGATGTGACCAGAACATTCTGAATAGACACGTGTGGGGTGATGTTCACGAAAGTTTGCCATCATGACCGCGCGTCGTGTTTTCAAAGCGAGAACGGACAGTAATAACCTTCATCGTGCGGATTGAATTGCAATAAGCGAAAACCTTCCAGGAAAGAGCTCAAGATGCTTAATTCGGCTCCCTTGACAAGTGGATGAAACCACGGAGATCGTGATTACTGACCCAGTCGAGTAGGTTTCTGGAGGCAAGAATGGCCCAATGAGTGTTCGCTGCAACACTGATGTCTTCACGAGGCGAGTGGGAGGTCAGATTTGCGGGGTATACCTGATTTTGAACTCGTAATTGGTTCTTGAGGTCCCTGACGTTAGTGTCCAATACTCAAAAATACTGATTGGGCATTACGGCGAATGGTGTTTGGTGCTCAACGGTGGCTTGAGAATCAAAGTTCATAACGAAATCAGCAAGCGGATTGCACAAGTCCGCCAAACTTACGTGTGATACAAAGGACCAACGGCCTTTCCGTCCTTCCATTCCTCCTGCCAGATCGGCGAGACGATTCCACGTAATGCTTCCGCATGTTCCGGAAAAGTTGGGATAGTTGTGGCATATCTTGCTAAATAACTTCTTTATGAAAGTGCATGTTTGGGGTCGCTCCGATGTGGTTAGATTTTTAGATTTGGAACAGGTTTAAACTGTGATGGAATATGTTAGCATTTCGGATGTTGATTTCAGTATCACATTGAGCGGACGTCGTGGGGTGCTGTACTAACCATGAAGTCGAGGCACCAAAAAGATCTGGAACCGAGTGAAAATAAATGGGATCATATCTTTCGCTTGCATGATAAACTCGGGCATGAGCCTCGTCACCAACGCAGGTGAGGGTCTGGCTCAGAATCGGAATCAGAATCGGGGTCTCAGGGTTTGGATTGAGGTGGTGCGCCGCAGTCCTTGAGGGTGAGAAGGACGCAAGGCGAGACTTGGCACTGTCTATCGCTTCTGTCGCCCAATCAGAGGGGCCGCTGCCGCTGTCACAAACATGCAAAAGAAGGAAAGTGGGGATTGTCAAAGAATAAGCTTAGAAGCGGTCGGGCGCACATTTACTTAAGCTTTCTGCCCAATGGCGGATATAGTACACCTGAGCAGTGCGCGCGAAGTTCGGGTGCTAGTAAAACATGCCCAGATCAAGTGAGCCACAGAATAGCTCCCCCACATCCGGACTCCTAGGGTGGATATGGCGACCCTGGATACGGATACCTGTGAGTGGAAGATGAAAGTGGTCAAACGCGAGGCTAGGTGTCGGGCACGAGACAGGGTGGAATGCGCAAGTACTTGTCGTCGTCTTTCTGAACCAGAACGTCAGTCACTTGGTTGAAGTTGGCACGCTCGATTCGCGGCTGACTCTACCGCCTGCCATTCAGTGTTCAAACCATCCAGAATCCTCCGTGTTTGACCCCAGCGACACAGACACGCCAGTGGAAACGGTCCTGTGAGAAGACGCTGGATGAGCTATTGGCCAACCCTGACAATCGCATGGCGGCCCTCGAGTCATCGTTGTTTGAGCGTCTGCAGATGACATGAAAGCGTTTCATGTTCATTCTTTGCACTAGGATCAAGGTCAGATGCCGCCCCTACATTAACTGCCCAATTTGTTATCACCGAAGTGCGTTAACAAGTTGTTTTCGATGGAGGACGCAAAGTCGTCGGACAGGGTAAGGAAGCCGTTATCTGAGATCGTCCAACTGTAATTGTTCGTATGCATAGTTTCTGCAGTCTTTGTCCGCAACCAATAAAAACACCGACATTCTTTTCTTTATCAGAGAAACAATACACGACATATGTATATGAGATGACGAAGAGATACACTTAAGAAATGCAAAGCAAGACAAAAGACGAGCTCAAGTATAAAGTTAGGCACCAAGATGTATATAAAGAATGTATTGATCGAGAGGTATATCGACCATCTTCAACGTCTTCCACAGCGCCAACGCCGCACGGGTATGATCCAGACAACCCGACTTGTCCACCATTAATTTGTAAAATGTGGACGCAACCTTGGTCGCAGAAGAATCAGCCACAGACCACATGGTCCTGATGACAGAACGAAATCCAGCGAATTGCATCGCAGATGCCAGATGTATCACCTCGTCCGGATTCTCTTGATCACCGACGGTCGTATGACAAGCAGACAGGTACGCGAATTCCGGGTTCTCCAGGTTGCATTGGATGATACGCTGGATTGTGAACATTCCGTCGCGAAGAGCAAATGCGAACTCGAATGGCCGCTCCTGGTTCGAGACCCCATGACAAGCAAAGTGAACCCATTCGTTCTTGCTCAGCTGATCGGTGACGCTGGAAACGTGAGCATGCCTTCCTTCAACGCGCGTAAACGTCGCGACGGCTTTGACGTGCTTTTCGATATTTTCCAGCTCGGTATGGATGAATGAAATGGAGCTCGGTGAAGCCAGGGGCTTGTGCTTGACCGATTGCAACGAAACACTTCTTTCCAGGCTCGGAGTTCAGTACGTCTGGCCGTCTGGCACGAATGAGGGCAGTCAAGGTGGTGGTGTAAGACGAGATGAAGAGACCCGAAACACCCTCCTGGCCCTTTCTATACGGAGCGGCAGGGTGGAGAGGTAAAAGAGAGAACTCAGCGGTAGTACACCACCAAATGCGCGACTGGCGAGAACATGTCGTCTGGAGGACACCGACGATGTGGGAAACCACCCTGTCCCAGAGTTCCCGCAAGAAGTACTTGAAATCAGTCGTTATATCCATCCTCTCGCGAGCCTTCTCAAAGCATGGAGCTTCAATGACAACCCCCGAACATCTTGCTTTGTAACTGGTAGCGGGATGTGAACAGGATCCTTGTCGACAAACACGACGAGGGTATCACAGCCGTACTTGCTAGAATTCACAATGATGATAGGTCCATCTCTGGCCGCGCGTTGGAGATCTGAGAACAGCAATGGAAGAAGGAATCGAGAGAGACCGGGCAACGCGCGAATGTTGGACACAACTTTTTTCAGCTGAAGGTTGAAACCCCAAACGCGATCGTGCTGGTCTGGACCAGGTGAATGGAGTGCCATGCGAACGAGTGAGGTCAGACGCGTGAACTCATCCACCAACACCTTGCCTTCAGTCCCCGATGCGATGACGTCGTCGAGTGGAGAACGGAGATGAGTGAGCTGGGTCCAGAAAACACCACGACCTTGCTCAAAAAGGTCGACTGGTTAGTGGGAGATTGGCTGCGAGGACAAGCCGAGAATGAATCCACCGCGAGGGACGACGAGAGTGATTTGAGAAGAGCAAGGTGCTGAGGTAAAGATGGTAGAGCGGTTGAATGTTCAACGAGTAATCGGAGAGCTGTTTCGTATGCAGAAAGGGTCGTGGGATGGTGGAAGACTTCAGCTGTGTCGACCCATGCTCTGGCAGCGGACAAATCATACGTAGAGACTGCCTGAGACACATGCTCAAGCTCAACATAGAGATTGAACAGGGTTTGTTCGTCCTTTTGCTGACCTACTTGTGTGTACCGGATATAAAGGTGCCCTGCAAGACATTCTAACGATATCGATCGATGAGGGTGCCCAACTGGGCAAAGTGAGAATGCTTCCTGGGAGAGAACAAGGGCCTCGTTCAGGTCATCAATCCTCCCGCACTGCTCGGACTGAATGTGGAGGTCCCCTGCACGCTGAATCAATGCGGCAATTCGCGCTGTGGAGTCACCATTCAGAGGGCGAACGTCTGGAAACCATCCAACTACGCAGGCACATCACTCCGCAAGTTTCTATGCCAAAAGATTGAAACAAATACCGTTTGAACGCAACCAACGGAGCATGATTCAATACGGTGGCTTGGGAAAACACTGGGTTTGTGCCCACTGTACGATGCATTCGTCTTGTGATGGGTGGATTTCGGGCTCAAGCGCTCAGTCTCCATTTCGGACCTTATATAGAAGACCGGAGGCAGTTCGCACATCGTACCTCGATGCCAACGACACGTACGACTAACGAGTTGGTACTATGATTATAAACTCAAAAAAACAAGACAACAGTCCATTCGTCTGTCCACAATTACGAAAGTTCAGCTAATAAAATTGTCCAAACAATAACACAAATCTAGACTATATGCACGTCAGCCCAGCCAAAAACACGCGAGAAAAAAAGAACGTACCCAAGGTACTCAACAACACCAGCGCAGCACCAACGACCACGCCCGTCCCCACACCCCCCTCATGCACCGCACTATTGGTCTTATTCACCGTCGCCGTCGTCGCCAAGACAATCGGCGGAAGGTCCTGTGGTAGTATCGTCGGCTGCGTCCCTATCTCACCCGTCCCGACAATCACCATCGTCCCATTACTCGGCACACCGTTCACGACCACAAACAGCAAGACCGGCCCAGGCGTGAGCAAATTCGCATTCGGCGGTACCTGCGACACGTGCAACAGATACGATCCGTCATCGTTGACCGTATATGTGTTGTTCAGCTGGAGGTGGCGCTGACCCATGTTCATTGCGTGCGTCGTGAATCCGCCCCGGACGAGCACGACCGTCGTGTTACCAGCAGCAGTGTTGGCAGACGTGCCCGTGTACGAGGTCGACGAGACCGTGAGATTAAAGTACGACCCGCCATAGCTGAGTGTCTGAGGCACACCCGTCACCTGCGGGCGGACGGTTGACGAATAGTAAGGGGGGTAAAATATTTCGGCTGTATATGTGGTTGGATAGGGAACGTTGAACTCGACGTCAATATTAGGATTTGAACCCGCAATCAACACTGATGCGTCAGGAAGAAGGATGGCTGTCGAGTGATATAACCGGGGAATGCTGGACGCACTGAGCCCGGCGGTGGACCAGCGAGAGCCTTTGGCTGCATTGGGGTTGTAAATGGCAGGGGTGAGGACGGGACCTGAAGAGAGAGACTGGAAAAAGGGCATCTGATCGAGAGAAGGCGTATGCATCGTCCTATTAGCAAAGCCAGCGGTACCGTTGGCAGCACCGTTCAGGACGAGCATGGTGCCGTCGGGGAGGGTGATAAACTGGCCCATGGTGCGACCCTCTGGCATGTCGTCATCCTGTGCATACACTGGGGAAGATCCATCCTGGGGTTCTGGGGTGAGACGCTGGCAATCTGCCGAGGTGGGGTAGGTCCATGTGTTGTAAAACGGCCAGGAATAATTTCCGTAGTAGTCTGCGGGCATGTCTGTACCACCACAGAAGAGGACGGTCGGGGTAAAGTTGTTAGCAGGGGTGAGAGGTAGCATTGCGACTGCACCCGAGGCAGGGTATACACGCACGACGCCGTTGGGCATGTCTGGAAGAGGTGTCTCGATATTTTCGATGGGATCCCATAAAACTAGGAGGGGTCAAGAAGCTGTAAGAGAAAAAGTGGAAGACTCACTGGTGGAGAGATTGGCTTGTACGAGTAGTCTTCCATCAGGCATGAGGTAGGTGTGGGCATACGAGTTGAGACCAGAAGTGTTGATCATGAATTCCATCACGGTCGCAGGGCCCTTTGAGGGATAAAACTCGAAAGTCGGGGTAGCGGCGCCGCCTTCGTCAGCAGGGTCGTCGTTGGGCACGTTTCTATTGACGTATCCGCCGGAAGTGAAGCCCCCGACGATGACTATTGAGCCATCTGCGAGTGCCTCTGCGGCTGCGTACCAGCGCATGACCTGCATGGAGAGGACGGCCGGGTTGTCGTACCACTGACAGTCGGGGTCGGATAGGTTGGCGGGTGAACACGGATTGAGTATGCGAATGGACTTTCTCCCGTCGTAGTCGCCGTACACGTTGTCGTACTCTGGGGACGAGGGGGTACCATAGCCTGATAAGGGGTGAGTTTCAAAAAGGAGAGAGCATGCGAAGAAATTGACCGATGCCAATTGCGGCGTTTCCGCCAAAAGTTACCCAAGATCCGTTTGGGAGATGCATGCCAGACGCACAAAACGAGTTGGTATACACGTTCATGGTCGTGGCTTGATGTGTGGCAATGTTCCTGTTTCATGACCGTTCCGAGTATACTCGCTGCACCACACCGAGCGAACGCACCACACTGAACCCCACGCTGGATGCCCGTCAATTTGAGCTGCATTTCCTTCTGTCTTGTCGAGTATGTACACCATCTCTTCGTTACCGAGAAACATCTGCCAGTACTCAGTCTATGGTGCTGGCGGGATGAGTAAGGACGTACCATCATTGCACTGACGAGGGTGTTGCCAGCCTGGACGAAAGTCCCGCCATGAGCGGTCGCAGGGAGGAATAGGCTGGACAGTGCCAGCCATGGTAGAAATCGAGACATGAGAGAAGGACAGGAGAAAGGAATGAATGGACAACTTAAGCCGGGTGGAAAAGGAAAGAATGGGGTACCTGTCGAACTCTGTCATTTATAAGAGTGTATTACATACTATAATTATCCACTACTCCAAATGGGCACTAGTAGAACACACATTTTTACCTCCTTCCAGTTCCCGCGGGAACTCTTGTTATCGGACGTCAAAGACCGAACACTAAACATTTTCCTCAGTGGGTCATCCATCCCCCGACTAGGGCCAGGTAATGTAGCAAGGCGATTCGCGCACCGCCTGCTACATCCAGACTGGGACGCGTTGGTCAAGTCACTAAGTACCCCGTCGCGGACGTCACTGGGTCTACCACGTGTAGGTTGCAAGTAACACAGCCATGCTGCGAGCGCAAAAGAGGACCAGTCGTAGTCGCCGTATACAGCTTGCGCTACGGTAGGACGCGTGCTTGGTAGTCACACACTCGCACGAAAGCACTCAGTCCGACGGTGAAGACATACGCCACTCGTCAAACGCCATAGTGATGCTGAGCCAAATCATTCAAAGGACCAACACCCGCGGATTTGTCCCCTTGCCGATGCGCTACGTATGGCTGTGTCTGCGACGTGAGCAATGTTTCACAAGGTCGGCAATTTTTTCCTTGGTTTGCTCAGCACTCAAGTTCAAGGTTACGGATGTATATTTGGAACAGGTGTCGTAAAGTGTGCTCTTCATCAGGTTCATCACACACCGGGATTTTCCAACTTTACGATGCCCAAAAAGATGTTTTGAAATGTATTTGAGTTAGTTAATATTATATTGGAATATTTTCAAAGCACTTAAAATATTATATTTCGCGAGGGAATAGAATGTGGCACATTATTTAATGTTATCGTAGAGCTTTTCTAACTTATACTAGAAAATATAAAGTAATACCTTAAATTTGTTTCAAAATGTCCGAGATTAGGTTATCTTTTGTGAAATATTCAACCTAGTCATAATATATATATTTTTGGGGGCCTATATTATATTATCTAAAGTAAATAAATTTTTGGGATGCTTAAAATATTAAATATTCAGCACTACAAAATGAATTAGGATAATTTAATATTATAAAAATGCTAAAAGGTATCGGGACAATAGGCGGGCACGCCGTCGCCACTAAGTGCCCAAGGTAGTGGCCACTGAGAGCCTGCGAGGGCGGTCACTTGAGAGCCCGCGAGGGCGGCGGGCTGTGTACGGTATTTAAGAAATGAACAAATTGACTGGGTGACAACCCAGTGTCTACGGGGAGGTACCTGCTGGAGTGATGAAAGTATGTAAGTGTATTTAGAAAGGAGGCGAACTGACCAGAGGTGGAACTTCGTGCGGTGCGGTAGTATCGACAGCCGAGCAAGAGTTCAGGGGGACGGTACCAGCTAGTGGAACAAATGAGCACATCAGGAAATTGATGAAGGAGGGATAATCCATTATATAGCCATGATATGCATGATAATTGATAGATAATGTCTTATCTTGGATTATCATTCACATCATGGCTATATAATGGATTATCTTTCCATCACCAATTTCCTGATGTCATGGTGACCACAGTCACACATATCACATTATCACAATAACCTACTGTCACACGTATGTCACAGGACCCTCACAGGCCATACAGACGGTCGAGCGCACAGTCGGTTTCATTCAAAGTCCCTCAGGATTAGGAAATGCTACCTAAGCATTTCCTAGTCCTTAGGGACTGAGATTTTTTTTCTTGAACATGTCACATGACTTTACTCGCGTCACACTGAGTCTGGACCTCCGCCTATCCTTCGCGACAACAACGACAACGACAACGACACGCGTGCCGACGACGTTGCCTGCCACCTCTCGAATCGTCAACAAGCCATTGTGGCTCGTTCGACAGTGTTGCCCACCACCTCCACTCTCGAACCATTGACGAGCCCAATGGCTCGTCCGACCCCCATCCACTTGCTACCACCACCCTCCTGTGCCATCGATGAGCCCAACGGCTCTTTCGACGCACCACCCGACAGGATGACGTGGAGGATGCGACCCCCACGACATGACAGGCACGACGAGCCCAATGGCTCGACCGACCCCCCTCCACTTGCTACCACCCCCCTCTTGTGCCATCAATGAGCCCAACGGCTCTTTCGACGCACCACCCGACAGGACGATGTGGAGGACGCGACCTCCATGATGCGACAGGCACGACGAGCCCAATGGCTCACTCGACGCGCCACCCCTACACTCACTGATGGCCGGCGACCACCCCAATGCGTACCTGTGCACCAAGACGCCTCGACGGTGACAACGATGGCGATGACATGTGCGACCGTGCACATGGAGGATACAGCAGCAGGGATGACAACACAACGGCTACAACGAGGAGCCGCTCGTTCGACACCACCACCAGCACACCTTCCCAGCCCACTGATGAGCCCAACGGGCTTGTTCGACAAGGCTGCCCACTACCACCACGCTCTCCCAAACCGTCACCTCCCATGCTCTCTCAAACCGTTGATGAGCCCACTCACTACCATCCCCCACAACATGACAAAAACGCCACGGCAACTGTGACACGATGAAGGGGACGCCACAGGACGGCACGACGAGATGGCACAACGACCATGTTGCACCATCAGCCGCCTCCATGCGCTCTGCAGACGAAATGGCGATGCGTGCATGACCACACTGTCAAACAGCTCACTCAACGAGCCGCCCACCACCTCCTCCTCCTCCTCCTCCTCCACTAGCCCTCTACACCCTCCCACGCCATCTACGAGCCCAATGGCTCATTTGACAGACCACCCGCCCTACCTGCTATCTTCACTCCCTCCCCAGCCGTCAACAAGTCCAACGGGTCGTTCGACGGACTACCCACCACCTCCACTCCCTCCTGTGACATTGAGGAGCCCAATGGCTCATTTGACACACCACACACCACCTCTGCGTCCCCCCCCCAGCCGTCAATGAGTCCAATGACTCATTTGACGGTGCCACACGCCACCACCTCCTTCCCCAGCCATTAACGAGCCCAATGGCTCGTTCAACATACCACCCGCCACCTCCATGCCCTCCTCAGCTGTCAACGAGCCCAATGGCTCGTTTGACACACCACCACTGACACCCCACCCACTGCCTCCACGTCCCTCCCAGCTGTCGACGAGCCTGACAGCTCGTTCGACGGACTACCCACCACCTCCACGATAACACCAATGCGCGTGCCCAGGTCCCATACCACTACCCCCACATCCTGGGTATGATAAGGATGAGGACACAACAGTGTCCACAACCACGACACAACCACGACGAGGGTGGTACGACAACCACAGGTGTGCGCGGCGACTCACGAGGGTGACGTGAGCACGACGAGTATGCAACCGCACCCACATCACCTGCGCAGCGAGAGGCTTGCTACTGCCACACCTCCCCAGCAATGCCAGCATGATGACGGCAAAGGGAGGAGGACACGGTGATGAGGCTATAACCACCTCAACGATTAGTACAGTCAATTGTAGTAGTACAAAAATTTAATATACATGATTTTACTACCAGAAAAATAAGGGTAATAAGGTGAACTGTATAGATACTACAGAAATTGTACATGGACATACATCAATCACAGGGGGCAACAGTTCTGCACAGACTGCACAGATTACCTAATCTGTGTGCGCTGTACCAAAACTGTACAGATTAGGTAAATCTGTACAGTCCTGTGTGCACTGTACTAAATCTGCACAGGAGGGGACCTTTCTGTCACACTGTGACAACTGTAACACACTGTGCAGTGTTGTAAGGTACTGCACAGCTAAGTTATGATTTGCTGATGTACCGAGGGACACTACTGACGGACACTACTGATGGACACTAAATGGACACTAGGGGAAGGTTAGACACTATAGTAAGATACACTACCAATGGACACTACCAATGGACACTACCAATGGACACTAGGGGAAGGTTAGACACTATAGTAAGATACACTACCAATGGACACTACCGAGGGACACTACCGATGGACACTACCGATGGACACTACCGATGGACACTACTGATGGACACTAGGGGAAGGTTAGACACTATAGTAAGATACACTACCAATGGACACTACCAATGGACACTACCAATGGACACTACCGAGGGACACTACCGAGGGACACTACCAATGGACACTACCGATGGACACTACCGACGGACACTACCGACGGACACTACCGACGGACACTACCGACGGACACTACCGACGGACACTACCGACGGACACTACCGACGGACACTACCGATGGACACTACCGATGGACACTACTGATGGACACTAGGGGAAGGTTAGACACTATAGTAACTACTGACGGACACTACTGATGGACACTAGGGGAAGGTTAGACACTATAGTAAGATACACTACCGAGGGACACTACTGATGGACACTACCGATGGACACTACCAAGGGACATGACCAATAGACACTACTGACGGACACGCCACAATACTAATAATGTTGTACTTAACTTTACTACACTTTGTTTGGTACACTTTGGTGTCACAACAACCTAATATGGGTTTTCCTCATTTAGTCATGTTATTTGATATTGGTTAATAGCCAAAAGGAAAATTAAAACTAATGTTTTTGAGAACATTTGCTTCTAACTCTTCTAGATTTAGATATATTGATTAGCTCCCCTAACCACCAGACTCCCAAAAATAGGGGCTACAACTTTTGTTAAGGAAGCTAAGCTTGATTGTCACTTTCCTTTTTAGGAAATAATTTCACATACCTACACCCATTCAATAGGAACAAGACACTAAGGATGGAAAAATTTTACCTGGATGAACACTAGTGATGGACACTACCGATGGACACTACTGATGGACTAAGGTGGACACTACCGATGGATGGGTGGACATCTAGGGACCTGTAGATTTGAACTCCTAGCTATAGGGACTAGGCTTCCATAGTAACGGGAAAGTCCTTTCTTGACCGAATGGCGAGAGGTGAAGTCACGTGACCGCTCCCTCGGCCCGCTTCGCGGGCCTCGGTCGGGTCCCCTAACCTAATCTAACTAACGCCAACGGGCAAAGCATCAACAACTTAACCAGAGAACTGGAGGGGGTTAACAGAGAACTAGAGGGGGTTAAAACTGTGGTGAAGGACTTAGAGAAAGGATTCTTTGAACGTCTGCTCTGTGCACTTCGTTGGTATGTCACTCATTTATGTTGCTTTTCACTCAAGTTGAACTACTATTTGAAACAAGGAGCAGGCCCTCGGAAGGCGCTCCATCTACACCA
>JBBPQH010000567.1:0-15234 GCA_038092475.1 Boletus tomentosulus | reverse complement strand
TCTCTGGGCAGCGACTGAGGTGAGTTCTATTTCTTTTTACTTTATCTTCATACCTAATAAATGTACTAGTAGGCATCACTGCCATTTACTTAGGTGAATATAGTCGTTCTTGCACCTCTCTGGGCAGTGACTGAGTAGGCATCACTGCCATTTACTTAGTTTTGACACATGATTCATGTCCTGAGTCGACGGTTGGGACACGCCATGCGAGGTGGTTTATCGGGAATCTGGAGTATGTGGCGCAGGTGCTGCATGGGCTGCGTGCGTCGCCGTTGCCATTGCCGTTCAGTTGGACATGGACATTCGGACACGATTTGCCTTGGAGTTGAGGCAGTTGGGATGGGAGCACCGGACGCGGTCCCAGTGGGAGTCAGCGATGTAAACATAGTATTCAATATTACCTCTGGTAGCCGTCTCGAGCTGCAAAGTCCCAGCTAGCCAAGCCAAGCTGAGCGGTGTGTCATATGTACAGTTCAGCTCCTTGACGACTCGGCTAACATGCCTGTCAGGCTACGGCTTAGGCTGGCTGTGAGCCGAAGCTGCGGCAACACTAACCTTGTCGCTGGTGGAGATTGTTGCTGGCGGATGGGTAAGTATTAGTCATCAGCATCCGATGATGATCATGAGAACCCTGTCAGCAGGCTCTCATCGGGTACCAGTCATTTGCCGTTTTCTCATTACCTGTGTTTGACCCCTGCTGCAGATCGCTAGCAAGGCATCTTGAACTCTCCGGGGGAGGGGGGAAAGTACATATGGTAGTTTGTCATGGATAGTGGCGCTCAGTGACTGTTTCAGTGCTTTGCAAGGATTCGGTCAGTCCATAGGTCCAGGCTACTACGGCGAACACAACGGATCCTGACTCCCTATGCCATGACTGCTGAGCGATCACCAATGACATGCGGTATTTGTTATCGCAATTCTCGGGCTTGCCATCTGTTCGACAGAGCATGTCTTCAGTGCATCGGAGCTCACATCACATTCATATACAACAATGTCTGTACTTTAATTTGCGGCTAGGTATTTGAATGCTACCTCCCTGTTCCTTGTTCCGTGTCCAGGTAGGTTGTTGGGCCTTTTCAGCGCTTCTTTTTCACTCTTTTAAATTTTAATAGGTCAGCGCACTTTGCAACGGTGTTTTCGGTTCGCTCAGTCCGTGGGTTTAGGTTACTTGTGGTGAACACAACGGGTCCTCACTCCTCATACCATGACTTCTGGGCGATCACCAACGACTCGCGCCCTGACTGGTACTTCAAGAAGATCATCATCATGTGTTGGAAGAACTGTGTAGCATGACGAATTCGGAGCATTCTCTTGGCATCCTCGACGGTCTTGTCTACGATTTGACAGACTACATCAACTACGGTCCTGCTGTCCAGGCACCAAGCAGTAAAGAGGCTCCCAGTGGTGTACAGATGCACAGTTCATGGACAGTTCCTTCATCAACCTATTCATGTCAGGATCTCACGAATGGCCCGGGTCCGTACCACACTTGCATTCTTCCCTTGAATGCAACAACCATTTGCAGTGTCATCGAGAACGTCACCCTTGTTGTTGTATGGGCGGTGCTACCCATCACCCCACAAAGCCAGTCATTCCCAACCCTTCGTTGCCATACGTGACACTCAACAATCCCCGGCACGCCTTCACTGTCGTACTTTCCCTCGACATCCCTAGCATCGTCAACCTGACATTCCTGTCTTTCACTCAAAAAACCATGTTCGCTTTCGCTTTACCCATAGCGTGGTAATTAGCTCACATTCATCCAGAACGGTTGTCTCCCAGACAGTGAGTAATGTATAGCTTTACTACTGTTATGCCAGGTCGCCTACTTGATATTTAAGGGCATGGTGTATTGGCAATGGACTTGGTTTCATCTCGCATTGAGTAGCTGCATGCAAACCTTTTTTCGTAGGTATATTTGTGTGTGCAGAAAATCCCGGCATTTATTGCAGTTTGCCATTCCATAGTACGTTTACGGTCGTAGTAGCAAGTCATAGCCATGGGAACTTACGCAATTATTGTATCAAACCTCAGTTAAACCATTAAGGTTCGAGTGGCCTTCTATTCAACCCGTAACATATCCTCTTCACAGTCGTTTCAATCAATGACACTATCTCAGCCATTGGATGAAGAGCCTGAAACTGTTCCCACCTCTGAGCTCAACGAGCAGAGTCTAGTTATCCGACGCTCTATCTCTGGCCGCCTCTTACCTTCTACCACATCCATTCCTCTTACGCCCTCACGCAGTGTTGTCTATCCCCTGACCGCATCTGTCGCTACTACCGCTGTCAGCAGACATTCTTTTTCGCCCCATTCCTCTCTCAGGAAACGTCAACATTCACCGTCATTCTTGCTCAGCGAACGTTCAATGCGCAGGCGTACCTCGTTGAGCCAGTTTGCATTGGAGATGCAGACTTCTCATTCTCCCTCACCTCCCCCTTCCTCCAACTCTGGCCACCCGTTTTCTTCTGGTGTAAGTACAATTTATTTGGCAGAATTTGTCATGTTCAATACATTTTAGACATTCGATCTCGAGGATGACGAGGAGATGATCAGTCACAACTCAAGACTACTGCTCGAAGCAATTTGTGCCCAACATGGCGTTCAGTTGGCCAAAACGAAGCTTTCCACTTCTCTCGCTAAAAAGCATGCAGCACTAGAGCGGTTTCATCAATTTCAGACAGAGAAGGCCCAACGCCGCCTCGCAAAGGGAGAATGTGGTGTTCCCTTCCCGAGTAGGTCGCCGCTCACGCTATGCCAGCATGAACAGTGAGGCTCACTCTTCGTTTGAGACCTCACTCTTAATGGGTGGCGGGCGGAAGAGACATCTGGAGTGGGCAGTTTCGTTGTCTAAAGTATTTGCGCTGTCTGTAGTGTATGTCTGTCAATTCTATCATATTTGTACTACGACCTCGTGGATGTGCTCCAACCTGCTCCAACGCGTATCGATTTGGCCGAGGATTTGGCGCCCGCTAGCAGCTGGCTGTGACAAGGTTGTGACAAGCTGTTGATCGCATTATAGATTCTGGCGCTTACGGCTAGGCTGCGGTTCGGCTGTTTCGGCTGTTTCGGCTGTGGCTCGGCTGTGGGCTCTAGGTTGGCTGTGAGAATGATGGGATACTGTGAGTAAGAGTGGGTTTTGCTGATGCTGGACCCAATGGGGAGACTATGTCCCTCCATCGTCCGAGCTCTGGGCGTTCAGTGATGCGTACTCACGCTCTCCCTTTAACGGATCTATACTGATGTCCATCCTCGCAGACAACCATGTCCTCCGCTCTCACTCAAATTGCCAAACTCAACGGCACCAACTACCAACGTTGGGCCCAAGATATGGAAGCATTCCTTCGTGCCTCCGGACTCTGGCGCAAGATGAACGGCACTCGTCCAGACGATGCCGAAAAAGCTGATGCCTGGGACGAAAACGACGACAGAGCACTTGGTGCCATTGTCCTTCGTCTCGAACCCCACATCTCCTCAAGGTTTGCAACCCACAGATCCACAATCGGCCTTTGGGAATCTCTTTCCCAACAGTACAACACTCCATCTATCTCATTAGCGTACAATGAGTTCCAGGCGATGCTCAAGCTTGTCATCCCTGAGAATAACCACCCCGCTCAGTCCTTCTCAAAACTGAACGCGCACTTCTCACAGCTCAAGACTCTCGACTACAAGGTCGATGATAAGCTCAAAATGATATTCGCTCTATCCAAGCTCCCCAAGTACGCTGACTTCGCCAATCAGCACATCAACTCAATGACCACCAAGGCAGACGAGAAACTCCCGACTCTTCCAGAGTTGGAAAAGACCATCACCGCTGCCTGGCAGCAGCACCTCACATGCCGGCATCCTGCGCAACAGCAGCAGGCGCACAAAGTCTCTAATGTCAAGCGGAAGGAAGGTGACCCGCAGTTCCAGCATCAGCAGGGACAGCAGGGTGGCCAACCCGGCCAACAGCAACAAGGACAGAAGAAGAAGAAGTGCTGTCAAGGCCAGCGCTCTGAGCAAGGGCAGCAGAAACAAGACCATCGCAAAGGTCATGGACACGCCCACGCCGCCGCTGCCGACTCATCGGCTTCCTTCGCTTTTGCCAACTTCACGCAAGAGCCATTGATCATGTCCCCCACTGCAACTACCTTCACCACGCCCGCATCTGACCCGCGCAAGCATACGCACACTCCCGGAGCCGCCTTCTATGGCCCTCCAGCTTTCGCCCATGTGCAGAACAGCATCTCGCTGGCACACCGCCTTGGGGTTACCCCCACCACTCAGACCGTCCATAACCTGGACGGAGTCGCCAACAGGCACTATGACTGGTCGGAGGGTCCCGCCTCCTCTTCCTCTCGTCCTCTCGCAGATCGTCTCCACGATTCTGACGAGGTAGCTTTGGCGATCACGACCGAGATCGTTGACAACGTCCAAATGGAAGAAACGGTGAGCCTTGGTGAGGATGACGACAATGACTGGCTCCATCACTACTATGATGATGGTACCCACACGTACGACGACACTGTGCAGCCGTGGTATGTTCCACCCTTCCTATGTCCCTCCTACTCAGGTACTGACGTGCGAAATTCGCCTCAGATCGATCGTGTATATACACTCTCGAATAAGCCTGTAGTAGATAGCATGGACAATTCTACTACCGATCCGTTCTCTATGTGTGACAACTGTAGTAAGAACACCAGTAAAGGAAAAGAAAAGGAACATGAACATATTCACACCATCCCATCAGACATGTGGCTCCTCGACTCAGGAGCCTCCTCCCACTTTACATATCAGAAATCTGACTTCGTGGAATACGCAGACTACAAAGTCCAAAAGTACACTGAGACTGCAAACGGACACGCACCGATTATTGGTGCAGGAACCGTCATCATTGAGTGGTTTGGAAAACCTGTGCGGCTTTCGCTGGTTATCTACATGCCAACCTGTACGGTAAAATTAATCTCAATGGGTACACTGCTACGCAACTCCTGTTTGACGCTCCAGACTTCTCCTGGGCGTATTACCTTCTTCGACAAATGTACGAAGAATACAGTCCTTCAATTCCATTCTCACGGAGATACTATGTATTGGATCCGTGCCCCTGCACAATGACCACAAGCCGACTTACTGTCTATGGCCTCTGTGGACTATGAACTCATGCATCGTCGATTTGGTCATGCCTCCCACGATGTTCTCAAAGTGGCCAAAAAACATGTAAAAGACTTTCCCGACATGGACATTCCGTCCAAACCCTCCATTTGCCCTGGCTGTGAGCTTGGAAAGCAGCCTAATAGATCCTTTCCTCATAGTGAGAAGCGTGCAACCACTCCCTTTGAGTTGATTCACTCGGATCTTAAATCCTTTGAAACTGAGTCGTACCACAAGTACAAGTATGCTGTCGTCTTTTATGACGACTATACCTCTATGGGTTGGGTGATTTGCATCCGGTCTAAAGACCAAACCCTCAAAGTCACTAAGCAATTTATTGCTTACATTTGTACACAGTTCAACACCAATGTTAAACAATGGCGCTCTGATGCCGGAGGCGAATATACCTCCAAGGCTTTCACTGAGTACATGCGTGACAATGGGATCCACATTCAGCAGTCCACCCCTTATGCTCACCAGCAGAATGGACGCGCGGAATGCTTCATCCGTACTTTAATGGATAAAGCACAGGCGATGTGATTACACGCTTGTCTGCCCAGTTCTTATTGGGAATTTGCTTTGATACAGGCATCCCACATTTACAATTGAACCCCTCTCACACGAGCTAACTGGAAGACTCCCTGGGAACTACTTAAGGGGGAGAAACCTTCCATTTCTCACCTCCGTGTCTTCGGATGTGGAGCTTACGTCCACATACCAACTGAGACTCGTGGCGGCAAACTGCAGCCGAAATCGCAGCTGATGGTCTACCTGGGCGTTTCCGCCGGTAGCGATTCAAATTTTCTCTTCATGAAACCTAACGGTGCTGTACATACGTCGGCACACGCTATCTTCGATGAGCACCTCTTTCCCAAGTGTCCGAAGAATCTACCACACAAACCGGTGTCACATACACCACCGGTCCCCCACTCACATCCTGAGATGTCGGATTCTGAGTCCTCAGACTTAGATTCAGATGCAGATTTCGCTCCTGACCCTGTTACTCAACCTTGTGCACCCTCTCCCCAGCCTCAGACCCCTGACCCACCGGCAGCTGAGGCTCCACCTCCAGTCACACCTCCCTCACGACCTCCTCCGATCGGCCCTCCAGCCCTTCCTCCAAGGAGATCTGCATGTGAAAGATGCCCCCCTCTTAAACCAGGCAACGTCTATGGAGAACGCCGCGACCCAGTTAAACAACTGAAGGAAGCTGAGCAAGATTCTCTATGGGAACGACTAGTGCAACAAGATCCTGCGGTTCCGCCAGAATCACCCAAGATTCCTGGTGGGCTCCCTCACTCCCCGACTCCGTCTGAAGATGATGTCAAATGCCTCACACAGGAAGGGGGAGATGCTTTGGTTTCTTTCCTTTGCAACCGCGCAATTTCAATTGATGATCCCTCTTCACATGTCAACTATCGTGAATGGACATACCGAGACATCCAAAAGCTTCCCTCTGATGAGCAGAAGTTATGGCGAAAAGCCTGCCAGGATGAACTCCAAATTCTCAAGGACCGAAAGGTCTACGAAATAGTCGACCAGCCAATCAACCAGAAGATAATTAAGAATTGATGGGTCTTCAATGTCAAACCCGACGGCCGTAAAAAAGCCCGACTAGTCACCAAAGGCTTCTCTCAAGTCGAGGGTATAGACTTCGACCAAATCTTTTCCCCAGTAGTACGGTTTGAAACGGTGTGATGTATGCTTGCCCTTTCAGCTATTGAGAACTGGTACATCACCGGACTCAACGTACGATCTGCCTACCTATACGGCAAATTGGAAGAGGAGCTCTACATGGAGTTTCCTGAAGGGTTCATGCTACCCGAATTAAAAGGCAAAGTCCTACGACTCCTACGCGCCTTATACGGCCTAAAACAAGCAGGATTAGCTTGGTGGTGCACATTGGATAAATCCATGCAAGAGCTAGGATTCACTCGGCTCAAAACAGATGCCGGAATCTTCATTTATCGCAAATGTACCGAGCTTGTACTAGTGATTATCTATGTAGACGACACCCTTTTCTGCGGACCCAACAAGACTTTCGTAGATAAAGTCAAGGCCGCATTCATGAGAAAATGGGAATGTCACGATCTCGGTGAACCCTCTGAGTTCCTGAGAATGCATATTGCTCAAGACGGTCAAACCATTCGGATAGACCAAAAATCATACCTCGACAAGGTGATTGAGCGCTGCAGCATGGCTAACGCCAAAACCACGCCCACACCACTTCCACAGGGATATTACCCAGCCAAGAACGAATCCCCCGTCAACCCGGAATTACAGACGCGTTTCCAGACGGTGATTGGATCGTTACTATACCTTATGATTGGTACCTGGCCAGACATTGCGTATGCGGTGACACAACTCGCTCGTATGTCCGCCAACCCCTCACCAGACCACCTAGACAAAGTGCTCTACATATGTCGCTATCTCCTAGGAACACGGGATTACTCCCTCGTCTATAATAGTGCCTCTGGAAAAGGAATTATCGCATGTACTGACTCTGATTGGGGTCAGGACAAAATAAACTATCACTTGCAGACAGGATTTTACCTGAAACTTGCGAACGGTGTGTTCTTGTGGAACTCACATCTACAAAAGACCACAGCTCTGTCTTCTACGGAAGCTGAATATATGGCCTTGAGCAATTGTTCACGCCAGGCCGTCTGGATTCATCAAATGATGGGTGAATTAGGTTACCGTCTAGGTCCCATCCCCATCTGCGGAGACAATCAAGGTTCGCTTTTTATAGCACAAAACCCTGTCACCAAAAAACGCTCCAAGCATGTACATATCCGATATCACTTCGTCCGTGATGCAGTGATGGTATGGAAGCAGGTCGAGCTACTCTTTATCCCTGGGACTGACAACCCAGCGGATATGTTCACCAAGAACCTCGGATGTGTCAAATTCAAGGAGTACCGCTCACAGCTTGGTTTAGAATTCTACTAACTCGCTGTCCTTATGACTGTGCGAACCACTTTAGCTACACTTGTACTTACGTTTACTCCGTACTCTAAGCAAGGGGGAGTGTTAAAAGTAGATACATATTCATGTAGCATATCTTTCTCCCACAGTCACATGACTGCCCATTATATCAGACTTGGCTGAGTCTGAACTTGAATATAACTCTCTTGACTCTCAACCACTATGTGCTTGCAAGTCCCTCAAACGTTCCACCGCAGGTGAGTAGCTTTAAAGCGGCCCGCCCCTATGGGGCAGCGCGATTGCAACAATTTTCCAGAATGTCTAGGTCTACAACCTGAGCATAGTGATTCCAGATATTCCAGGTGTCTAGTCAAGAGTTTCCAGAGTTCCTAGGTCTCTAGCTAAAGTACACTCAATTGATATGAGAAACCTATCTGTTGAGATCCAAGAACTCAGTGATTGTATAGACTGTTCATTTTCTAGAGTCTAATGTGATCAGATATCTAGTTAAGTACATATCCAGTCTCTAGAGTTTCCAGAGTTTCCATATCTCTAGTTGAAGTCAACCTACTAATAATCCAGGGAACTCAGCTGGAGCTCAGGCTGTTCACTTTCTAGAGTCTAATATGATCAGGTATCTAGTGAAGTGTATATTTAGCCTCTAGAGTCTCTAGAGTTTCCATGTCTCTAGTTAAAGTCAACATACTAACAATCCAGAGAACCCAGCTTGAGCTCTGGAGCTCTGGAAAGCCCTCTGGCCAGTACTGGCCAGAGGGGGACCTTTCTAGAGTAACTGGTAGTCTAGCCAGAGCTGGCCAGCTCTGGCTAGACCATGGCTAGTTTGCTGATGTGGGAAACGGTCACAGCAGTCAGTATGTGCATAAATGACGGAGGAGTAGCCGAGTTCCAGGGTATGATGGGCGATATGTGCCGAGAGCTGTAGGGTGGTTGTGGGTGTTGGAAGGGTGAGGGTATACAGCAACCGTATGATCGAGGCTTGATCATCAACGTTGGGTGGCTCAGATGAAAAATAGGATGGTAATGGGGGGGCCATTATCCTGTGTGGGTGCGCATGAGATGGCAGACAAAACCCAAGGAACGATGTGATTGAAAGTTTGTTGGCCGGAAGAATTGATTGTCGGACGTCGATTGGAATGGTGAGGTGACTTTTTGGGGAGTCAGAAATGTCAAGTAGCTCATCGTGTGCAGCAGCCATTGCAGCAGCGTCACTGGAGAGGATGGGCTCACCATCGGGCATGCTAGATGGGACCTATAAAAAATCTCACCCATGATGGTGCTATGACAACGCAATGTATACTTGTGACGCTGTCAACAGAAGTCAAGAAACACTTGCATTCTGCGATGTTGATTATTGTAGAAGCCTCGGACTGACACCATCGTCAAGCACAATACCTTTGTATATTTTTAGCATTTATTAGCCGCCCTCTCCAACCCCCCGAATTTTTAGCAGTTATTAACCAGTTATTAACCTGCTAATAAATCCTTTGTTATTAACAAATCATTTTCCATCTGTACCCTAGCTGCGATGGCGTTGGCATCATTTTTGGAAGCATGACACACATGACATGACAAATCGGGCAATGACATCTTTCTGCAACTTTTGTGCGACTTCCTGATAAGAAGGTGGAACGTCTAATTGGACGAGTGTCTTGATGCCGCGTCCAGGCTTGAATGCCACATCATCGGCAAAAGGGCAAAAGGGCAAAAGGACCAAATGACTCCACGTCGAGGACACTGGCAGAGCGCTGCGATGGTCGTTCGTCGAGCCTCGCAACGCCCTGCCAAGGATCCTCAAGTGTTCTTCAACATGCAGCCAACTGTCTTGCTCGCCTGCCACTGCTCTCTCGCGAGCTCGTGCTCGAACAGCCTTGGACCTACCCTAATTGCCAAACGGAGGACATGGGGGACGCGCGCGCCACATTGTTTCTTATTCAGACCGACATCCAGGAGGAGGCAACACTACCAAGCAAACAAAAGTGCGGATAAACCGAGCAAAATAATATATCAGGAGACAAGTTGTATTTACACAAAGAACTGGGGGTTCTCGTGCTCCCTCCTTCGACAAAACCAGAGGAATGCTTCTAGGCAATTGTGATACCGTCCCTGGTCTGCCAGCTCGTCCACCGCCCACTCCGTGAATTCTTCCTGGGTTTCAAGAGAGTGATGTATTCCCAGATCCCTGATCAATTCTTCTCTCAATGTCGCCACCTCATCAGTAAAATCACCACTTACTTTCCATGTGCTTCTCGCGCACTTTTCGTTGCTTTCCAGTGCTTTTGCGAACCCGCACGAAAAGCACGAAAAGTAGATCTCTACGCTTTTAATCATTCTTTTCGGCACTTTTATTGTACTTTTCAGCCTTTTGTCTTCTTTTTTTCAGCCTTTTACTACACCTTTTACTGTTCAGACGACGAAAGCAAATCAACGTGTATTAAAAGCGCGCTACAAACTACAGAAAAGCAGTGGTAGTCTGATTGGAAAGCACGGAAAGCACAAAAAAAGAACGACATAATTGGCTGACAAGCGCAAGCAAAACCCACAAAAAGCATCCAGAAATGGTATATGAGCTACTTGACGGGCTCCTAGCGGTTTGAAACGAGCGACATGATTAATGAAGAACGGGATCTAATGAGCGACTGGATTGAACTTTGCAAAGGAAAGTCACGAAAAGCGGAGTCCGGAAATGGTATACGAGCCACTTGATAGGCTGGCTGCTTGAAACGAGCGACATGATCAATGAACGATGTGATCTAACAAAGAGAAGGATGAGTCCCATCAAGGTGCATTTGACGAGATGGCGGGAACCAATGGTATAAAACGAATGAAATTGACATGTCCGAGTGAGGTACGTTTGACGATGACGAGATGGCAGGAGCAACTAGCATCCTGTAGAACAAATGTTACCCGCCGTCCCAGGAGCATTAGCAATGACAGGCGCGGATGCTTACACATCTGAGCTCTAGGATCAAGCTCGTCTGGGGCCACAACAGAGGCCGATTGCGCGTCGTCATCCCGGTTGGTGGCAAGGTATATCAGTGAGCAGGCAATGATGCCTTCCAGTGTCTCGGCATCCTGGTTTGCGATGGACACATAGTACGATTGAGTCTGACCGCCCCAGTTCTGCTGGGAGAAGGCACTACCCCTAGTACTCAGCTTCCCGTCGCCTGATTCAGAGTTCGAAATTGCTTCCGGTTCGTCCGAATACCCCTGGTTGGGTGGGTGTCAACAACCTCTGGCCCCATCTCTGCAGGCTCCTGGTTTACAATAACCTCAATTTGTCCGACTTCACCTAATTTCAATGCACGTTCCAGCTGACAAACCGCAGTCAGTTGTGCAGACAGTACAGAAAAAAAAAAAACCGCTGCGGTGCAAAGGGCAAGTGCCCCCCTGATCCCATGATCACTTTTCTCCCGGAGATGAAGCCCTGGGACCTCCACCCACCCCACAGTATCTTGCACGTGGGTCATTCCGAGAAGGGAGAAGATGAGGGGGGACTGGAACGCTTTAGAGTGGTCGGTGGAGTCAAAGTCCTCGTACGCGAACGCACGACATGCCAACAATTTGGTTGCGAGGTCCTCTTTAGTTGAACCCTCGTCACCTATGGCGTTCTCGTTGAGGTACTTGAGTACCACATGGCCGGCTGCATTCCCGATGACGTGACACCAGCGACTGAGGCGCTGAACGGCCTGATGGATCCCAGAAGGTTAGTAATAATCACCACTCTCACTGTTGATATGACAGCTTGTAGTACGTACCAGATCATAAATATGACCGCCGTGTTTCATTTCGTCGATGTCGCCAAATGAAGGGTAAACAATGCCAACGACGGCAATGAGCATGTTACGCTTGGTCCCGGGTAGGGCGGCAAACGTAGCCTCAGTGAGGGGACGAAGGTTCGAAGGACGTTCAAGGGGGTTTCCTCTTGAACGTGAAGAGACGATCGTGGGGGTTTCCTCACGATGGGTTCAAAGGTTTCAAGGACGAGACGCCCGTTCAAAGTACGAGCGTAGACTTTCAAAGGGGTCAAGGACGAGAGAAGATCAAAGGGGCTAGATTCCGGTACTAGGTACAAGTACTGAGGAGATCTAAGCTAAAGAGACAGGACAAGTATCAAAGGTATATATACCGTCCTAATAGTTTAGGGCCGGCGTGAGAGATACGAGGTCGAGTCACAAGACGACAAGAAAGGAATGACTCATCGGGGGCCGATGGAGTCATGACTAAGATGAAACGACATATCGAAGCCGATGATGTCGCATGGAGTGTAAGCAAGAATGATAAAGACAATAGTGAGAAATCAGATGGAGGAGACGACTACCTGGACAAATGGAGGCCGTAGGGCCGGAGACGTGAGGTAGGATGGTAGTCGTAGATGAAAGAAACGATGAGTCCGAAGAAAAGAGTATACGAGGAAACGAATCGTAACATTACCCCCCGTTTATGTCCGAAGCAATGTCAAGGACTTTCTAGAAATCCCCGTAGCTGGCGCCGGGGGAGCCCGTCATGTTAGCGTACGCAGCGTCGTCGTATACGTCATCTCCATAGTCGGGAGAAGGAGCCCGTTCAATTCGTTCCACAAGGGGGCGACGGTGGGGGTGCATCCTACGGGTGCGTCGAATGGTGTGTCCTCCCTGGGAGCGGTGAGAGGAGCCAGAGGAGCGAGAGGAGACCGGAGAGCGGGAGGGGGCGGGTGTTAGCTGGCGGCGTAGGGAACACTCTCGTTGGGGATGTCCGGGGGCCCATCGGAGACAGATGGGGCATTGGTAGATGGGACATCCTTTCCTGAAATGTCCAAGTCGGTGGCATTGGAAGCACGCCTGGCTATAACGGGGGTGATCGGATGGGAGCGGTTCCCTTCCGTTGGCTCCGGTCCACCAGATGTCGGTGCGTTCGAGGTCGTTCAACTCACTTTGAGTGAGGGGAGACGAGGATGCGGATGGGGTACGTGGAGTGGGGGCGATGACGGCGGAGGTGTGACGTGCTTGGGCGATTTCGCGTAGATAGCGGTCAAGGTCTCGAAGGAACTCTAACATTCCCAGCTCGAGCATGGTGACCAGGATGGCCTTCCTGGTCTTGTCATGGACGTCGCGCGAGATCATTCTCATGGTGTTTACATGCGCAGGGGTGGATGGTGCGGAGCGAAGGATTGCTAGGCGTTTCACTTGGAGGTACGCCCGATAGAGTTCCTGAAGGGGGGATTGCATATCTACATGGGCTTCGATGGGTACGCAGAGATGAGAGTCTTCGAGGTAGCCGACAAGCTCCTCGAATTCGGCTGCGGTGGGGGCGCTACGGAGGCGATGGGCTGCTAGCGGGAGGTCTACGGAGACGACGGAGTCATTGTGGGGGTAACCGGGGGGTGGAATGGGAAGAGGAGAAGAATGTGAAGAGGAGGAACGAGAATCAGAGGGAGAAACGGAGGGGGAAGGGGGCATGTCGGGAAAGAGAGGAGGAAGGTTTTCTTGGTCTGAGAGGGATAGTTCCTCGTCGAAGCGGAGGGTGCCAGTATATTGGACTTCTTCGTGGAGGTTGGTGTTGGGGGGTGCGATGGGGGCGGGAAAGTATTCTCGGTCACGCTCCCATCCTGGGTCGGCGAGAGTGGACGAGGCGTCGGAGGTGACGGTCAGGGTGGAGGTCAGTGATGGGGAGCTCATTTTCGGCGAGGTGGGCGTTGTGAGGAAGAGGTGATGGGGGAAAAGACGGAGGGGTGGAGCTTTTTATACTCCTCAAGGGCGGACATGGAATTCTTTAAATTCCGCTCGGGTATCCAGGAGTCTTCTTCGGCCGAGTATCCCTTCCAACGGATTAGGTACATCCGAGCCGTCGGGTTGCCACGATGCCGTATGATTTTTTCAATTTCGTATTCTTCTTCGCCGTTAATGAGGTCAGGTGGTGGTGCGGGGAAGTTCGGACCGTGGACGCCATTTTCGCGATAGGGTGATAAGAGGGAAGCGTGGAAGACCGGATGGATCTTCCAGGTTTTCGGGAGGCGGAGTTGATACGTGATGGGAGATAAGACCTTTACGATGGTGAAGGGTCCTTCCCGTTTGGGTGCGAACTTCGGGTTGATGATGTTGCGCTTCAGGTTCTTCGCTTCCAGCCACACTTTGTCCCCTTTCTCGAAGGGTTTGAAACCTCGACGATTTCGGGAGGACATGACTTGGCGAGCGAGTTCGTGGGCGGCAAGGGCTTCGTCTCGAGCGGCAGAGAGGGACTTGAGGCGGGTTTCTACTGCGGGGATAGAAGTTGCGGAGATGACGGTGGGAAGGGCGCGGGGTTCGTATCCCAACATGAGATAGAACGGGGATTGGCCGGTGACAGAGTGGGTGCGGTGATTATGTGCGAATTCGGCGTGAGAGATCTTTGAAGCCCAAGAAGCGGGTTCAGATCCGCAGAAGATTCGGAGATACGTTTCGACTTCTTGGTTCACACGTTCTGTTTCACCGTCGGATTGGGGATGGTACGCGGTGGAGAGGGAGAGGTCGTAGTTCAAGAGCTTTCCAAGCTCTTTTGCGAAGGCAGATGCGAATTGCGGACCACGATCAGAGATGATTTTGTCGTAGAGTCCGAATCGGAGGTAAACTTTGTGGAAAAAGAGGGAGGCGATCCCTTCGGCGGTGATGGTTTTCTTAGTAGGACAGAGAATTACCCCCTTAGTAAGTCCATGGTCTACCACGACCAGGAGAGAGTCAAAGCCGTTGGAGAGGGGAAGATCGGTGATTAGATCGCACGAGATCTGTTGGAAGGGGTGGGAGGCATGGGATTTGATTGGAGTAAGGGGGGGAATGGTAGGGTGTGTGTTGGACTTGTTTTGCTGGCATTTGGCGCAGCCTTCGACGTATTGGCGGACGTATTGAGCAAGACCAGGCCACCAGAACTCCGCGGCTACCAATTGGCGAGTTTTAAGGTAACCGGGGTGGCCGGCGGTCTCGTGGTCGTGACACCGTTCAACGATGGAGTGGCGGAGGGAGCTGTCAGGGGGGATGTAAACGCGTCCTTTGTAGGTGAGAACACCCTCTTCATGCTTCCAATCCGAGAGCCGAGAGCGGAATTGTGCAGGGATTTCGGGCTCGAGGGAGGATTGGAGATGTTGGAGGACCAGGGGATCACCTTCGGAGGACGAGGAGATGCGTTTATGAAGGGCAGAGTCAA
>JBBPQH010000566.1:0-15238 GCA_038092475.1 Boletus tomentosulus | reverse complement strand
TACAGCTGTGACGTTGTGTGATTGTGACTTTGGGTGGCTGTGGGTTACTGTGATTATGCTGTAAATCAGTGGGTGGCTGTGGTCCCTGTTCCTAAATCAGTGATTTGCTGATGGGACCTGCTGCATCAAATCCAGGACGCTCCCTCACAACCCGCTCCTCATTTACAGCTGTCCCTCGACGATGCCAATGCACTGCCATTGCTCAAGAACCAAGTGGACCTACCATTCCGAGAAGACATCGATGGCTACTACTATATGGGGGGTGTTGGTAGGGGTGTAGGCATGCGTATGTACTACCTAGTACATGTTATCGGTTCTTCTAGTGCTAACGTTCCCTGCATACAGATGGTACCGATCTTCAAAGACTTGATGAAATGGATACTGATGATGAAGTGGCCATTGAAACAATCGAGCTTGGTCCTGATGCAATAGTTGCCAGGTTTTCGGATGAGGACGATGAGGATGTTGATAATTAGTCTTTCATGTATCTACTGTTGGGACTATTCTTGCATCCACCGGACATGAAAAATAATGCAGCAGATGAGAAACCTTTCTTGTCATTTACTTTTTTTAAATCTACGATAGTACAAGTAACATAGCGGTGTCCCGTGTCCACGGAACCCATATAACCAAACTAAAAAAAATGAACCGCAAAAGAAGCACGCCGGACCGCAGAGGTGAGCATGCCCGTCGTGCTTTCCATACTTTTCCCACGGAACTGTGCGAGCCTCGCGTCGCTGACTTGACTATGGAATCTAAGATCTAAGGTGAAGGGATAGTGTAAAGCAGTTATTATTTGGTTTATGGAGCCGTAAATTAATATATTATTTTTTGACCATGTACAAGCAACTTTATAAAATCCAACGACCACGATAAACCCGCGTCCTAACACGGGGTTTGTTCTGCTGTCATCCCCTCCTCTGCCCTGACCGCGATGTCTGAAGAGCGTAAAGAGCCTAAAGTATCCGACCCCCCCATATACCGTTCCTTCTACCACGGTTGGCTACCCCAGCATAAAGAAATCCACAGGCTGTTCTTCAAGGATATCAACGACAGGATTAGCAAAAAGAAGGAAGAGAGGAGGACTGAAGTCACAACCTACACAACTACAGCCTCCACGGCCTCCGAACCCCGCAGATCCTACAAAACCCCCAAAACCCCCAAAGCCGAAGAGGAAAGAAGGGCCACGCAATCCCGCAAAGCCCTCGAAGAATACAAAGCCCGCAAAGCCCGCAAAGCCCAGGAGGAGACCCAGAAGGCGACTCAGGAGACGACCCACCCCCGGTGAGGAGACACTGTTTCGTTCATAAAAGGTGCTAAACTGAAAATTCTCCCCTGAAGACCGTGAGCCGTCCGGGGCAGTCGGTAGTGTGACGCCGGCCGAGCCGGATGTGTGTTGAATCAACGGTAAGCTTGCTTCCTTGCGTTTTCGTTCCGTCCACATGTCTCATGTTCGGCACAGGTCTTGTCGAGGTCCAGATTGTTTTGTACGATATCTAGTTGGCGATTTCCTTTTGATTGCGTTCCGTCAATGTCTCGTTTAGTGATCCTGATTTGCTGATGTGCTTTGTACGATATCTGTTGCGTTGATTGTTGGTGTATGGTTTGCGTCGCAGTGTCTTTGAATACGAATGTGTGTCGATTGAATACCGTTGCAATGGGGCTCGGACGAAGCTAGTCTCAGAAATCGTAGATGGCAAAGACCCAGAATTCTGATCGCTGCTGAAGCGCTGACACTTGAACCCCAGTGAGAAAATGCTGTATGCAGGAGCATGCAGCGCTATGTTCCCGTATCCGTAGTTTTCCGGATGGTGGCATACAAAATGGGCACCTCCATAGTGTCGATACACATCCCATTGTATGTACAAACATTGGACTGTATGCCCATAGCTCCCATAGATGCTCATATGTTCTCGCTCGCCCTGGTATCCTTGGATGCGACCATATGCCATTGTAGCTCTAGCTAGCAGACAATAGCTATATGCCCATCTATGCAGAGCACTACGTCGCCCGAAACCCACTGCCCCGCCTGCCCAGCACCCGCCCCCTACCTCCCCCTACCAGCCTCCGCCTCTGCACACCCTTATGCACTACCTGTGCATTGCGAGAGCGGCGATCTTTCAGATTATTTCCACTGTCCCGTTCGTCCAGGTACCATCCGCAATCTATAGAGAAGAATTTGTCAGTGTCCTTTGTCATAAGAATCAAGTACATTACCAGTTTGTTCGCCTCGTCTTTGTATCTCTGTGAAAGACAAATTAGTTGTCGTTCTGTTTGATGCGTTGCGACACACACTGTTCGAGTCCTTTCGCAGTGTTCTCCAATGAGTCTGAACACAAAGATGCGCTCGTCGTGATGTCAGGATGGATCCATGCTGGCCAGCTCGTCAACCGGTGCATCTGGTACGCACATCCATGTGGATTGCAGGTGGGGTGAGGTGGCGACGGCGAGTGGGGACGTTGCCTGTGTGCATGACACAGGATGCTTGTGCACGCACAGGAGGGGGAGGTGGGGGGCGAAGGCGTGCGGGCGGGTGCGCACACCCGTATGGATGTACAGGTGGGGTGAGGTGGCTACAGCGACGGTGACGGCGGGCGTTGCAAGTGAGGGCGAGGACAAGGACGAGGGGGGAGAATTATTGTTTTTGTCGCGTCATGCGCGTTGCGTTGGCATCATCTTGGCGTCGGCACCACGACGTGTCGAGTTGTCGCGTCGTTGTCATTGTCATCACATTTACTCGTGGTGGGAGGGGGTGCAGTACCAGTGATGGCACGGGCACAGTTGTTGTGCGCATCGCGTGTCAACTTTATGTTGAGTGGTGGGAGGGGGTGCGCACCGTGCGGTGATGACACGGGCACGCCGGTGGTGCCGTCAAAAGGGCGGTGGGAGAGGGCATACCCACAGGCAAAACCCACCGCGGGTACGGGCATGGGCCAGCACTGGGACACCGCGGGTTTACCCGTGCAGTTCCCTATCGACGACGACGACGACGACGACCAGCGCATCTGTACAGCCAGTCCAGTCTCTGTTTGATTCCGATGCGA
Organism: Boletus tomentosulus; assembly: GCA_038092475.1. Taxonomy (NCBI): domain Eukaryota; kingdom Fungi; phylum Basidiomycota; class Agaricomycetes; order Boletales; family Boletaceae; genus Boletus; species Boletus tomentosulus. Next base: position 12,194 of record JBBPQH010000566.1, on the reverse strand, counting down.
TCCCATCATTCGTCATCGACTCATCGCCGGTAGGGAGCGATCCGCAGTTGAACTAGCCAAGGACACGCGATGTTAGATGTGCATGTTAGTTGAGTGATTGGGACTTACAGGGAGTTCTTCATGTGAAAAACCAGCCTTGGCTTGGACCAAAGGACTATTATCTGTAGGTGGGGGTGAGCCCGATCGACACGATGAACTGAAATTGACATGTCTGCGCTGATGGCAGCGGGGAGTGGTAAGATGGATGATTGGCTTGGTTCCGCTGTGGATAACAAGTTCAAACGAATGGGGTAGGCCGCGGCGGTGGCAGGACGACCGAGGTACTTGGCCCCGTTGCAGAGAGCACGTTCAAATTGACAGCGGCAGGTGGTGGAACAGCTCACTGGGAACTTGGCTCTGCCGCCAATAATGCCTTCAAATGCGGAGTTCGTGCCAAGCAGTGCACATGGTTGCAAGGATGTGCATGACTCTTGCTTCGAGCAGCGGTCGGCCTCGCTCGTCCTCCAAAAATACATGATTTGATTTTGAGACTTGTCCCGCATCCGAGTTTCGTCATTTGTTGCGCTTGGTGTCTGGCCGACCCTAGCTTCAAGTGCTTCAATACGTTGAGTATACTAAATGTGGATATATGCGCTTCAAAACACAATTCTCGTGTGTTTTAGATATTACTTGCCTGATTAATCTGATAATTCATGGTGTTGGGCCAATACGACTGAGTTGTTGTATCGTACATGTTGGTGTTCATTGGGTTGCTGATCGGACTCACCGGAGTGGATTGAAAAGGATCTACTATTGTAAGTCGTCAAGTGATTCAAGAGTGTTTGTTATGCCAATCGTTACAAGTTAAGTGAAGCATCGAGGGAGGAACTGAAAGACATCGTTGTGGTGGTCGTGGTGAAGGGGAAAGGTTGTGTGCGTCGCAGTGGGAAAGTTACGCCTAGCTTGCAATGAGCGAGTGGACGAGTAGACTGAAAAACAAGAACGAGTTGGATTGCTTCATGCTGCAGCTGTGCCACCTATGTGTAGGTATGTAGGGCAAGCTAGGGAGCGCAGGCTAGTTGACGGTAGTTTGGCATAGCTACCTAATTCGTACATATTCTGGAATAGCCCCACCGCCCCCTCCATATAGCAGTTTCTCACTGGGCTTGAGCGGCGGCGCCCTTTGTCCGGGTGGGGGAAGTGGCGGTGCAGTTCTTCTTCTTTTGCTCCGCGCGCTTTTCTTTCGCCCTCTCTCCGCGTGGGTTGGATCCCACCCTCCCACGCAGCTCGCAAGCGGCCCAGTCAGTCCGGGAGCCGGACAGCGCTACACGCTGCCGCCCGCCCTCTCGTCAGTCAAATCATTCGATAGCCTTACTAGTATATACTATCTCCTACCACCCTTTCGGCACTCTACAAAAACTCAACACACCTCAATTGTCTATATACTGTACTTACAGTCTCCAAGTTGAATGAAGCAAAACGAAGCAATAATGTCGAGATCTTGACATCAATGCATCAACCTTTGCAAAATTGGCATCAGCTTCGTCAACGGTTGAAGAAGAATCTTTGTACAATTTTCGGTTCCTTGTTGACATCCATATCGCAGGTCGTAAAAATAAATCCGGTTTAGCCCAGCGTTGGTTTGTCTACAACTATGGTAGGCCCTTGCCAATCTAGCCATTCACAGAACTATTTCATATTCCTCGTTTCAGGGAACACCCTCGATTAATTCACAATCATCGAAATACCACTGAGTCAACTGACGTACGGAGAAAGATCCGACGGCATGGAAGGCTCCAAAGATACTGTGGGAAAGGCTTCAAACAGTAGTTCAATTTGGAGCGCACTTTTAGCAAAGAAATTTTTGAAGGTGAGATTTGTGTGCTTCGGGGTCACCCTTGTGCTCAACATTGGAGCCTCGGGACTGGTTACTGATATGTATCACATCCAGGACTGATATGATCGAAGGATACAGCGCCCTGCCCATGTTTGATGATCATGGGAGAAATAACATGTGCGGGAGGTGGCAATTGAATGGGTGTTACATTTTGATAAGAGATACGCCTGCGATGCACTGACCTTATCAGGACCTGCACCGTGATGCTGAGAAAACAACGCACTAATGATGGGCACAAACTGCCTTGAATCCTTTCAATGAATTCATCCCAGGTGATCGATTGGTCAGCGCCACGGCACTAGGTGAGCAAACACACCGCCCCCTCTTCAGTGGAGGACTGCTCTATCCTGGATTAGCCAGAGTACATCCTTCATTTTTAGCAAGGCAGAGACTGTAGGCCCTACTCTTGTTGCGTTATCGAATGCAGTGTGTCGGTTGCAAAGCACCTTGAATGGCATCCTAATGGGTATGCTGTGTTTCACCCCGGGTACAGTCAACGCTTTCCCGCGGTGGTGTTTTTCCTTTGCCCGACAATCGCGTCCCAGATCATCTTCCCAGATCCACAGAATTATTTATTTATTGAAGACAATTGATCGGAAGAGAAGGGATAGCGTAAAGCAGGTGCGTAAATTATTATTTGGTTTATGGGGCCGTAAATTAAGATATTCTTTTTTGATCGTGTACAAAAAACCATATAAAATCCAACGACAACAATAAACCTACATCCTAACCCACGGGGTTTGTCCTGCTATCGTCCCCTCCTCTACCTTGATTGCGATGGCTGGTGAGGAGACATTATTTATTCATAAAAGGTGTTAAACTGAAAATTCTCCCCTAAAGACCCGGCCGTCCTCATTTTTGACGCAGCCCTCGCTCCGTTCCATAGAGCGCTCTTCAACCAGGCTGTTGATCAGGCGGGGAAATATAATGTCCAGGTATGGCACAATCAACGCGCCAAACACGACAAACATATTTTTGATTAAATTTTATTAGTGGGGCGACCCTTTCCTCTCGATATTCAACTTCGATGACTTCCTGTTGGTGCTCGAGGAAATCATCGGCTCTGCACCTCGGCTCTACCAAGCCAATATCGACGGCGTCGTCATCGGCGAGCCAGTCGGTGTACCACTTTATCTCGTTGTCGATTTAATCAACAACACCCCTGCTGGTCATACCTTGTTCACGGACAACGTGTTCAATAATGCCCTCGATGCTTTGCTAAATAACTGGGGCGAACGGCTCACAACCCCTGCCTCTGCTGCTACTCTTGGTGATGGTGAGGGCCAGTGGTTCAGCCCACTGGGTCTAGCTATACTAGAAGCCCCACTCGGGGGAATACCGTTTAATGCAACCTTCGCGGTCAACCTTCTGACCCCCCAACGCTATACTTCGTGGGATAACTTCTTTACCAGAAATTTCTTGGATATCGACGTACTGCGCCCCATCATCCCTGCCCCTGACGGCGTCTCCTTCCTTTACAATCCATCCGAGTCCACGACTCTCCGCACCATCCACAATGTGCAGCTCAACGATACGTTCTGGCTCAAGACCCAGGATTACTCCCTCTTCGACATTTTTGGTAGAAATCAGAACCCCATTTTAGCCGAATGGGCCCATCATTTTGTAGGTGCCTCTGCTTCTCAGGCGTTCCTTAGTCCAGCAGATTATCACCGGTGGCACAGCCCCATTGCAGGCAACGTTGTTGCCTCGGCTGTAATCCCTGGTTCTTATTACGCTGTTCTTCCCGATAAAGGCGCCCCCGAATACGACCCCGACCTCGAGCCAGGTGATCCCCACGGTGCCATAATTCGTTCCCAGCCTTGGCTCAGTACCGTCGCCACTCGTGCCGTGTTCATCATCGTACCCGACGATCCCAGGGTCGCCTTGGTTGCTCTCATTCAGATCGGGATGGTGGAAGTGTCTTCTTGTGATATTACCCACCCGGGAGGTGCCGTTGGCCCTGGAGAAGCATTAGGGACGTTCCACTTTGGTGGATCTTCGTTCCTTCTCCTCGTGCAGCCGCATCCTGGGTCCAGGGTCATCTTCCAAGACAACTTTAATAGGCCCATCCGCCCAACCCAGCACCGCTGGGTTAGGTCTGTCATCGGGCGGGTAGTGGTAGTGTGACCCCGGCCGACCCGGATGTTCAACGGTGAGCTCGCTTCTTTGCGTGCTCGTTCTGTCCACATGTCTCATGTTCGGTACAGGTCTTGTCGAGGTCAAGATTGTTTTGTACGATATCTAGTTGGCGATTTCCTTTTGATTGCGTTCCGTCAATGTTTCGTTTAGTGATCCTGATTTGCTGATGTGCTTTGTACGATATCTGTTGCGTCGATTGTTGGTGTTTCGTGAAATGTGCTTGTGCTAGTATGGCTTGCGTCGCAGTGTCTTTGAATACGAATGTGTGTCGATTGAATAGCTTACATAAGTGTGGTTCTAAGACCATTAGGGCTTGGACGAAACTGGCCTCAGAATTTTGACCGCTATTGACGACACTTGAACGTGAACTACCAGCGTTTCGCCTTGTTCCTTTTCGAATTCTGTCGAGAACCTACGGAAATCTCACTCCCTTCTCGTGCTATGTCTTCATTGGTCAGGGATTTGTCATAGTAAAGAATAGGGAAAGGCAATCTCCGAGACTAGTATTAGACTTCGAACGATACGCCGATTGTAGTTCCGACCTTTAGTCGTGACAGGACGTGTCTCCTTTCTCCCAGCACAGGAAGACGGGAGCAGTGCAAGTCTAGCAATTTCCCAAAAATTTCGGTACAAAAAGCACAACGGTGACCGCAGGATCAAGATTACCAAATCGGTAGCGGCGCAAAAGCGCCAAGTTCCGCCAAATACTAGTCGAGGTTTTTCATACATGACGGTCGCGATAACACGGCCATCACACCGTCATCGTGGTTACTCTACCTTGCCTGCTCATCCCTACTGTGCACGCACGTGCACCCATACGCGCTGGCCCATCTCACCACTCTTGCACCGTCCACCACACTGATTTGGCGGTGCAATGAGCAAACACCCACCTGCTCATACTACCCGAATGATACCTGCAGGTTTACCCGCTATGAGTACAGTCACATCGCAGGTATCAGTATGGGTCTGGTTGGGTTGGGGCTGGGCATACTTGTGACATACCTTACTCTCAGAGCCTGTCAAGGCGCCGCTTCAGCCGAAAGAAACTAAGAACAAGTAGTGAGAATTACTCACTTTCGGGGGTTGGGCTGAATTTTTATAGGGAACATGGAATTTTCAAGTCCTTGGTCGATCATACGTGATCTTGGTGTGCAGCGTGTTCTGTCCGCCGGTGGTTCTCTTCAACGCTTCAGCCAGCAATTCCTTTGCTTCCGATAGGCTCGCCTGATGAATATTAATGGTCGACGCTGATAATCGCCTCCATCAATGTAGAGCGGTGTTGGAAGAAGAGATGGCGAACATATCCCTCCTGCATCATGTCACGACCGGTGGGATATGATATAGGGCAACGATTTGGAGCGCTCTGGTTTGAACAAGTGTCACACACAGAGTTGTGGCGGATAGCTTGATCATGGTTCGAATTCGTCACGAGGTTTCATTGGCTGACTTGATTCGCAATGTCCGCACGATCGAGGTGGAGTATAATCACGATGGGGTGTTTAATCATGATTCCTCTATTGAGTCAGAGTACTGGTCACGACCGCTTGGTGTGAAGCGCAGGGTGCTGGATTCCCTGGGAATTGTGCTGTCATCATTCTCGATGGCTGGATCAATATTGTTTTCCCAGGTAAGCGGGGGATTAACACACGGACAGACCCGTTGAACGCTTCATGTGCAACATGATAGAACTTGCATTTGCAAAGGTATCGTTCAACACAAAATAGAGGAAAAAATATTAAAATGGAGAATGTCCTGCACGATACCTGGTTATGCTTAGCACGGCCGTTGCCACACGCGAGGTATCGAATCGAATACACCCACCATAGCAGTGCAGCGGCAGCTCATCGCGTTCCGGAATCGCAAACTGTACATGCGGAGGTGGTTGTGTTTGCCCAGCTGCAGTAGCTCAAAACTATCGCATCATCGCGGTTGTGGCTCATCCGCACCTTTCTCGGCCGTATCGTGGTTCCCTGAAAACATCATGTCGGAGATGAGTTGGGTGAGATTCTCGACGTCCTGTTTATACGCGACAAGTTCTTTCTGGGAATCGGCGAGCTCTTTACGGAGCTCCCAGTTGGTTTTCTCGACTTGTCCTATCTTTTTCACTACAGCGAACATGGGTAACCGAACATTGGTTAGCAAAGTTCGAAGGCGCAGCGAGAAATGAACACACGTGCAGTGATTTTCTGGGTATTGAGGTCCGCACGAAGTGACCGAACGGTCTCGTTCTGGACGTCTGAAAGCTCTTGCCCAGCTTTCTCGAGAGTTGCGAGTTTTTCATCTGATGAACATGTGATGTCAGAAATGCGGACAAAGGGTGCTATGGACATACCTGATTGCTCGTCTTGTGTACGAAAGGACTGGATTGTCTCCCCAAGACGTGCTTCAGTCCTTTTGCGTCGGATTTCGAGCTTCGTCTGTTGCAACAAGGTGGGTTGTCAGGACGCCATCTTGCAGAACAAGATTTCCGGACACGCTTACAAGATTATCAAAGTAGGAAAACGGAAGGATGTCAAGGAGATTCCACAAGATTATCTTGTCGTCTCCACCAATCACAAGGCTATAGTTTACCGAGATCGCCATGATTTCGATGTGGGTCGGATGGTAAATGATGGGGCCAATTTGCTTATGTGTAGTAGTGTCCCAGAATGAGACCGATGAATTCGCAGAGGCTGCGATGAATGCATCGTTGCTTGCCAGGGAGATGCATCCAGGCTTTCTGTTGCTGTGTATGGGCCATTTAGATAGTATCGTCCCGGCGGACACGTCGAGACAGTGGATGTTCCCCTCGTGCGATAACGCAAAGAGTTGCTTGCTGTTGGTGGCCCAGGCAAGGGATTGGTTTCTGTACGAGCTAACATCAATCGGAAAGGTAACGAGGGGGGGCCGATCCCGAATGTCATAGATTCGAACATAATCATGCACCCAAGTGGCGGTGGCAAAGAGGCGTCCATCAGGTGAAAACTTGATCGCAGCCAAATTGCGGTGGTAGGGTTGGAGGATGTCGGAGCATCCAACGTTGCCAAGAAAATGCGGGGGAATTGACTCAAGAGACCAGAGAGAGGCGTATTCATCATACGTTGTCGTCGCGAATGTCGTCGCATCCGGTGAGATGTCCACCGCTTTCACCGAAATTTCTGGGTAGCCTGTGAACTCGGTGACTTTCTCGTGGCTCAACGCATTCCATATTATCACTTGGTTGTCAAGCGTCCCACTCACGATCCACTTTCCATCTGGTGAGACCGCGATGCTGCAAATGACTTCCCCCACATCCATTGGTGTTCCCACTTCTTTCCCGTCTTTTACTTGCCAACGTTGAATCTTCCCCTTATTACCACCGCCCACAATGTGCTCCCCACCAGGGAAGCATGCGACTGACAATCTTTCATCTTGCCCATCGATTTCGATCGATTTCACATCCTTTTGGTCAATGACGGAGAATTCGTTCTCACTCGTCTCTAGGGTTGCCGGCAATATGGCGCTTGTAGTCACCTCGACTTTCTCGCCCTTGATTCTGGTTGCCTCCTTTTGCTGAATATTGTTCGACGAACGACTGTTTCTCTTCCGAGACGATTCTTGTCTTCTAGTCAATATGGTGCCTCTCGTTGCCCCGCACTCACTATTTTTTGGTGGTGGCATGCGGTCCGTGGAAAGCGTGCTCGGGGCTTAAGAGGGATGGAAAGAAGGCTGCGTGGTCATTTCTAGTACCACATCAGAGTTACTGCATGCTGGTATGCACGTGTTCGTTATCGAAACGGAGTCGGATCACAACACCCGACGCAATTACCTCGTGTCGAAGGTTCTGTGAGTTCCAGAATCAGTGTTTGATTCTATGAGTGCTAGTAGCGGTTAGAACAATCCTAGCTTTCATCCATTCCGCAGAAGAACAAACGCCCAGGTGAAAACTTGATGTCACCCATGCCAGCGGGGCCCCGGCCCGGTTGCCGTGTTTGAATTTGAACAACTTCATTGAAGGGGCCAGACAGTTGCTGACAATTCGAAAACCACCAAGCACAGGAAGCAGTAGTATCTTCTGAACTCGTTGCATACCATCTGGTTAGATGTCTACGGCGAGTGACCGCTTTATCGTGTCGTTCACTTTTCGTGACCCGGGCCCATGTCCCACACCGCCACGTGTTCCCATCAGCGAGGAACGCGACTTGACCAGATCCTAGATTGATCATCGATGTCTCTAGTTTTTCTTTCGTCACTTGTCACTTGAACCATTTTAAAGGTGGATTTGTCAGCATTGCACTCTCGTTTGCAGGCTCGCCTTTCTCACCTCCGACCCTTGTCACTCCATCTCGCTGGGTAACAAGGAGAGAGAAAACTCGACTGACTGTCTTCTGTAACGGGGGCATCTTATACTATACAGAATGAACATCAAGTAATCAAGACTAAATAGGCTTTGATGGGCTTTAATGGTGAAGCTATGGATTGAGGGAAAGGACATGAGGAAGAGAATGTAAAAAGGTTGCCATGCACGCTGGGGCGGCCGGCTGTGATTTGTCGGCGCTTCTACTACATACCGCAGCTAGGCATGAACTCCGCACGTTCCTTACAGTCTACTTCGGTCATCATGGACGATACAAGCTCGTGGAAGATTGGGGGAACCTCGAATGCTTCTTGCTCTGGCTTGTCAAGCAATTGACTAGTGTCGATCAGGGCCTGAAGCGTGTGGGAGACGGTCCTGTTCACGGTATCTCGAATCGTACGTCTCACATCGGCATACCGAGAACTAAGTCCTGCTGCCATTCATACCGGTCAACATGATTGAGGATTACAAAGAAGTAACTCACCGCGAACACATTCGTCGGCAGAGTTTTCAAGTTTCGATAGCATTATATCAAAGGTTGTAATGGCTTCCGCATAACCTCCTGCTCCATGTAATGCCGCCCGCCTCCGCTCATAACCTAGATGAGATGACGGATCCAGCTTAATAATCTGCGCGTCCTGTTACTGGTGCTATCCGCGACGCAGCGAATAATATATACCTCGTCGGCGTCCTTCAATGCGTCATCCCACGACTTCATCATCGCTCGTGCTTTGCTTCGCTTGACTAGCGTGTCAACGCGGTCTGGTATATCGAGCGACAACATGGTCGAGAGGTATTCGTCAGCTTCATTGTATTTCTGAGAACACATTGCAACGTCAGCGAGATTTTCTAACTTCCCTGCACACTGCTGTCGAAAATCTGATCGGATGCTCAGAAAACCTCCAGCAGCATCGCTCTGTGACCACTTACCAAGTTCCCACTCAGTTCTCTCGTCGTAAACACTCGCGTCCACTGTTAGCTCGCTCTGCATTTGTTGGAAACAACTAATAGCTTTCGTGATGCGACCATCTCCCTCGAGAGTGCCGCATATCACACGATAAATGGAAAATCTTGGAAGCTTGAACTGTGAGATAGTCAACATCTGAGATTGGAACGTCATGCAAAGCATACCTCCTTGGCACCTGCCAGCGCTTCGTCTGTCGATCCATGAAACAACATTTCCCTTGCCCACTTGGTTAATAGAGCATCTGGACTCGACGGACCAAGGGAGAGCGCAGTGGCATAGGCGGCGAGTACTTCGTCATGTTGCTTGGTCCCTGATGCATCGTCTCCGACGTTTTCCAGCGCAATGATGCATTTGTCAGTAAACCCTTGGGGTAGCAATTGAACACCCTTGCCTGCTCCACGATGATGAAACTCACCAGAAACCCAGTCCATGATGATCGCGTCAGCTTCCACCCCATCGCTGAAGGACCTCGTGATCTCCAGAAGGGACTTTGCAGCATCAACAATATGACCGTCTACATACAGTATTTCGCACTGATGTTTCTGTTGGTGCGCACGAAGGATCTTGGTGAGCCTCTCGGCTTCCCGTTTTAAATTAGAAAGTTCAGCGCGGAGTCCCTCAAGAAACGTTCCAGTGGCATTCTGTTGAGAATCAGGAGGCTGAATATGGATTTGTTGGGTGGTTTCCTCGAGTTTCGCTATTGTATCGTTTGATGTACATAGATAGCCGAGAACTGATTAGGAAAGTTGAATTAGGGTTGGCAAAGAACGCACTCGACTGCGTGCCCTGTACCGCAAGATCCGCGCGTAGTAAATTGATAGTGTTTCTAAGGCTGTCTTCCTTCTGTTCGGCTTCACGCTGGGAGTCAGTGAGCTGCACGCGGAGCAGTTGGATGTTTTTCTCCAGTTCTACCATTTTTTCATCTGATGAATGTACATGCCCAAAAACCGATCAGCGAAGTTTGAATCAGGGTTGACGAAGAACGTACTTGATCTAGTGTTCTGCACGGCAAGATCTGCGCGTAGTGAGTTGATGATCTTGTCCAGGTCATCTTCCTTCTCTTTGGCTGTGCGCCGAGAGTTGGCTAGCTGGATACGAAGCTCTGTAATGGTCTCCTTGAGATTTGCTTCGACCTTTTTGAAGCGGATTTCATGCTTTTTCTGTTGCATTCAACAATGCGATTTGTGAAATGAGCGCGTTCAAGCCTCATCGAGGTGTCTATGCAGATCCACTTACATGTTTATCGATGTAGGAAGAGGGAAGGATATTGCACAGGTCCCACAGGGTAATTTTTTTGCCTCCACCGATTATAAAATCGTAATCTGCCGAGATTTCCATGTACTCGACGCGAGAAGGATGCGAAATGACAGGGCCAAGCTGCTGGTGAGTAGCAGCGTCCCAGAACGAGATCGACGAATTCGCGCATGCCACAATGACTGTGTCGTCGCTCGATAAGGAGATATAACTGGGCATTTTGTTACTGTGAGTCTGAATGGACCATTTAGAGAGCGTCTTCCCGGAAGACACATCCAGACAGTGAATGTTGCCGTCGACAGACAAGGCAAAGAGTTGCTTGCTGTCGCTGGCCCAAGCGAAGGACTTGGGATGATCGATTCTGATGTCGATGAGCCTGAGGTGGCCATTCTGACTGTCGTAGATGCGAAGAGAGGAGTCGTCTGGCTGGAACGAAGGCGCAGACACAGTAGCGATGTGGCGGCCGTCGGGTGAAAACCTGACCGTAGAAACATGAAAGCGGTTGTGTTCCAAGCAGAGCGCTGGCAGTTGCTGGCCAGTAGACAGCGACCAGACAATGGCAGCGTAGCTATTTGATCCAGTCGCAATTTTCGTCGCATCCGGTGACAAGTCGACGGCGTGAACCCATTCGGTGTGTGCTTTGAACTCGCGTACTTTTTTGCGACTCTCCACATTCCACACGATCACTTGGCCGCCTTTTGTGCCAGCCGTGATCCACTTTCCATCCTGTGAAGCTGCGATGCTGCAAACAGTATCTCCCGCAACCATTGGTGGCCCCACCTCATTCCCGTCTTCCACGCGCCAGCATCGAATCTTCCGACCTTCGCCACCGCCCACGATGTGCTCCCCATCAGCGAGGAATGCAACTGATCGTATCTCATCTTGATCAACGACTTCAATTGGTTTATATTCTCTTTGTCCAGCGAAGCTGGAACATTCAGTTTCATTCGTTTCTTGGGTCGTCTGTGTTTCCAATATGATTGCCTTGACTTCCTTGGCTTTGGGTCTTGCTTCCATTCCCTGACTAGAATGCGAGGATACTCAGGCTGTTCTTTTGGTTTTGTCAGCATTTCTCCTCCTATCGTCACACTTACTCACTCCGCGGGTAGCCTTGAAGAAGTATACCTGTCGGAGGGCAGAGGGAAGAGAAGGCGCAGTCATTTCCCCAACCCTTGGTTCGCACGTGTCTGTTATCGGGACGCATTATGATCGGTGTTCAGGCATTTAATCTTATCGTTGTCATAGTCTGAGTGAGGGAGCTAAGTACCGATGCTCAAAGGAGCAGCCATCGACCAACCAAGGTGCGCAACAGTCCCAGAACTCGAGCATTACATATGACAACATGTTTTCTAGTCTCAGAGTTTGGGCGTGATGATAAGGCGCTCTTTCCTCGCTTCTTCTGCCATCCAATTCAGACCCGCCAATGATCCTCTCTACAATCGATTCAAGCATGTATATAACAACCTGATGCTACTACCAACTTGATGGAGAACAGTTTCGGAGAGCTCATGATTAAACAGTACCATCACCTTGTTCTCGAAAATACTTTCTTCGCCATATGCTTCCGTGATGGATGGCATGTACAAATGTACCTTGGCCTGGATGCGTGGCTAGTAGATTCAGATCTCAGACTGCCAGGGTGA